>DWEC01002053.1:0-12237 GCA_018245735.1 Microceris miodesmiata
GCATTAGTGACTACGTGATGTAGCATGTAGCTACGGTCTACGACTCGTAGATCTCTAGGCTGACATACAAATAAGAAAATTAATAAGCAAAAACGTATATAACTTTTATACGCAATTAATGAAAACTTCTCTGACTTTGTGAAAATGATTAAAATTTATTTTAAGTTGTGAAAGCTTTACTTTTAATTTTTGATTTCTTATATTTGTTTCTAGTGAATTATAGTAGCCAAAAAAATTGGAAAGGATGTGTCCAGCAGTGGACTGATATAATCTGAAGAAGAAAGATTAAATGTATAAAAAAATTAAAAATGGTAAACAATATTTCCATGGACTAAAAATAGACTATTAAACTTATAATCTTTTGAATAACTCGCAGACTGTATTTGGACAGACAGATGGTATTTTAATCATAGACATAATTTAATAAGCAGGTACATACCATCTCCATTATTGTTATGTCAATCGATAATGAGACATCAAAATAGAAAAGTACAATACAATATAAAGATATTTCAGTTCATCGCAACTGTTGTAGGATGCTACCTTCGGGCTGTTTTAAATGAATTTAATTACAAAAAATACTACGTTTTTTATTGTTCTAAAAATTGTCAGCCGAATGTTCGAATGAATGAAATGGAAAATGAATGGCTAACTACAAAACATAGCTCCATTCATTACGCCATCGATATGTCAGACATGACGATTATCCGTTAATGGATGTTTTCATATTATCTACATTTGATCGATGACAAAAACTGTTTCTAACGAGCACCAACCTACACTATTATTGCTACGGCTTGATTAAGTACGTTTTAAATAGCAGAAAAGCTTACATTAAAACATGAATGTAGTAGTAGTTGGAAGTTCACGTAAGAAATAAAAACACAAAAGTTTCTGTTAAAATCGTGTTGTATGAAGGAAACATTGTTTAATATATCACTACATCTGCGTACTACGACAAACAGTCGTTTCAAACGAAGAACTAGTCGAACTCATTCATTCATTATCAGTCTACTGCCGTCCACTGCTGGATATAGTCCTCTCCAATAGCACGCCACTGAGCTCGATCTTCAGCTCGTCGCATTCAAACGCTGCCAGCCACTTTGTATATATCGTCACTCCACCTACCTGTAGGGCCTCCTGCGCTACGTTTCTACGTAATACGGTCGCACTCAGTAGTGTGTTTGTGTGTACTATTGTAACGGGCTGACGATGATAGTGAAGATCTACATACATAATACTTAGAACCGCAATGTGTTTTAAATTATATTTATATTAAAGCTGTCCATACACAAGTACAAGGGCGCGATGGTGCTTACTGGTGGAGGCCTATGTCCAGCAGTGGACTGAGATAGCTGATGATGATGGTACACAAGTACTCGTATGTTTTGAAGAGTTACAACTGCTTTGACAATGAGCAATGTATATTTATCTTATTCTTATCTTCTTATCTTATTTGCAACAAAATAGTAGTTATCGTTATACCATCTCGCCAGGTTCCTTATGGGTAACCAGAGGGTGCTCTCACAGACCTGACGTGCTTCTTCTGCCATACTCACTCTCTCTTTGCACGCACGCCGCATTCAGATACTTATGACTCCCGCATCAGCCAATATCTGACGTATTTCGTCAACATGGGGGAATTATTTCGTCTTAGAATAGAACTATTGCATCAGCGCCATCTATTATACAGTGCGATGTACTATACTGTATCATTTTAAGCCGTGAATATTCACTGAGCGATTTTTTTTGCTACCATACATAAATCAGTCAACGATCGAGTAATGTGCCACGAGGAGGTAATGCCAAGAGGCAAACAATTTCGAATGCAATTTCGCGATCCAGGATAATGAAAAATTGAGTCTCACGGTGCGGGACTTTTAATGTTCCTGCCACTGAATATTTAGTGAGGGCGAGGTGACGTGGAGTGACATGGGCGCGGTGATGCCCTATCGATCGTTGTGCTATTTATTACTTGAGAATTATTTGCATTCCACAAATATTAGCTTGCCGTACTCCGGCTGTCTCTTGGAGCGACCTGTAACTTTACCAAACGTCATAATAAGTTAGCGTTTAGATCATTTTGAGTTGACAGGACATTTTGCATTGAATCGACTTAAAAAGTATTTTTAGAGCTCCTTTATGAATTCCTTTAAAATATATAGGACACATTAAACAAATTAAGAAGTTGAAATATACCTAGCGTTTGTCCTTGATACATTATATTTAGTAAATAAAAATTTCAATCATGTTGGAGCGTAAATACATAATCGTCTCTAAACATTTAAATATCCAATCCTTACAAACCTAATTCAATGTATCGTTCACTACAAGGATCGTCTTTTCGCGGCAGATGTATTATCAGAAGTTTATCCATAATCTTAGATGCAAGACACAAAGGTTTGATTAGATAACATCTTGTATATCACATCAAAGTATATGAAATAGAAACCCATAAGATTAACAATAAGGGCGAGTTGCGATGATTTCCATATATCTCTATTTGATAATAATATACAGACGTTATCCATACTAGCACACTAGGTGTTTCAAATATCGATTGCGCTTATAAAAATAACCCCACCCGGGACACGGCGATAAAGTTGGCTTTATGACTTCTTCAGCTGCGGGCCCCATTTAAGCAGTGTACAAACGAAGCTGAGCTCGTTTCATTTTAGAGATTAAATTCTGAATAATATTAAAGAAAACACGCTCTACTTAGTACCTGGTAACGCAGTTGCCGTAGAACGTTCGAGGCTTAAGAAGCCTTACGAGTATTTCATTTATAAAAAGCCGACGCCGACCTTTCTCTTTATAATCGCCGACTCAGTAGGGATTGTAACTGCCTTTTTATGTATTTCCATATGTATAGCAGTACTATGTTAACTGACCCACTGGGGCTATAGAAACACGAGCATTGATATAAGATTTTTGATATGGATAGTAACTGTCCAATGTTTTACTATTAAATGTTTTACTATTATATGTTTCGGGAATGTTTATACGAGTACACATAATTATAAATGTAGTGCTTGCTCTCCGTCTCCGCCGCGAAATCGCAGCGAGCGCCGGGAGTTCATGAGTAAGGACCTCGTACAGGTCCGAAACTAGTCGAACAATCCCGAAAAACGTACGTGACCTAAGCCGGTACATTTATAATCATGCCCAATGTTTATTTCTTTTTGAGTAGCATTTTGAACCTTTGACTCCATTGCTCCGACCTCTGAACTAACTTCTGCAATATACAGAAGGGATTCGTGAACATTAGTTTCCCCAAAAGTTAGCATGTTTAACTCTCATGAACCGACAATATCACAACTATAAAAGCGTAAGTAGCCTTCATCATAAAACACCCATCAGTGTCGTACGTTAAGCGGATATATCTATGTGAAAGCATATTTTTGTACCCTCGAACGAATATATTTACGTACACATTATAGTACTCCCCAGGCAAAAGCGAACAGTTCTGAATAGATAGATACATAGACATCGATTGCAATTTCAATATAACTTTATTGAAAAACAAATATTTTCGTCGCACCTGAAACAGCCACGACCAACGACAATTTAAGTAAGACACGATACCACAAGGACTTTCATCATGTGAGTGCTCCAAAAACCTGGCCGTAAACTATCGTTTGTTTGTGTAACGTTCAAGGGACCAGCCTCGTTTGAGTAACATACGAGTATATGGATAAACATAATGATATTGGTTTACAGCGTTCATCCAATTACACCTCCGTCGCGCTACCGACCACTCATTACGTAATTGAAAACAAATAATGACCAAATAAAAATAAATATATTTACTCAGTGCTTGTCCGATGTTCGAATATGTAGAAAGAATAGCAAATAAAAGAATGATGTAATTTATATATATGTACATACTTGTAGCCATCATATACACGGTGTTAATTTTGTTGGATGCAGACGCCGAAGGTAAGCAAGACTCGCCGAGAATGATCAAATAAGCCAAATGCTTACTAATCGCGGAGTCTCGGATTTATGAGAATACTAGAGATACATTTTTGTGGTTCTGGACACATATAAACTAGAACTCTTCAAAACAAAGCTGAATAGGCCGCCTAGACATGCTTGCTCCATCTTAGGACGCATCTGCATTTACCATCAAGCGTGATCGTGCCCAAATGCTATCCTACCATATATTTAAAAAAAATGAATGTAGAAGAAGTACGCACTGGTCCTAGCGTGGCCTTAAATAACGCCCAATCAATATTTAATATACCCGTTTAATTTATGTAACAAAATCCATAGATGCCCGAAAAATACATCTGACATTGATGGTAAATTGGGAAATCAGAGGGGAAAACGGAAATGAAACTTTAATACTGCTAATGACCGTCCATCCACGAATACATTAATTAGCGAACATAGAATAAATAATTAAATACAGACGTTGTCTAATCTCCAGACAAGTGAGAAAGACGATTATTTGAGGAAAATAACTACATATGGCATAAGCGACGGACTGGGAATAAAAAAAATATACCTACAGTTAGACTGGCAAGTAACATTACGATGAATATATATAGTACACTTTATAGAAATTTATAAAACGAAAACAGATAGTTGTCTAGAAATAGATTAGTAGTAAATTTAGATATTATTAAATTGTCCAATCATTCCACAATCAGCAATCGGTGAGGTACCTATACTTTAACTATATAACTTAACCTAAACACGAACTTCGTTCCACCGTATTATTTATATGACAGAAAGCTAGCCGTCAAAAAATATGTCGTAATTTTCGTGTATAAAGAAATAATATAAAAAAATACACCACATTTTCCATATTCTACAATGGATACTATTGAACTTCCTTAGCTATTTGTGTATCAATTAGTATTCCGTTTCAATACAGTAGACGAGGTGTACCGTGAAGGGGAATAACCCTCGTAAAGAACTCAAAGCTCGCACGTCAAATACTTGATAAGTTCGACCCGACCTTTACCGAGGGGTGGCGCTAGCAGCGCCACGGGATGGTAAGCCATCTTGTTAGAATAACGGGTAACACTACGATAGTGCGTTTCTCCGCATTGAGTCTATACAGGCTGATGTATGGTTCTTTGTTCATTAGCATACTTTAAACATGGGTCCGACTGGCAAAGAAAATTGTTTATCGATTTATTCTTTATTGCACACGATAAGCTGGCATAACAAGGGACAAACTTAACACCTAGTGGCGTTCTCCACCAGTCAACTCTTGGGAATAGCATACATATGATAAAAAAGGCAGGTACAAAAATATAGAGAAAACTGAAGATACAATAATATAATGTATTGCTGTTGTTACTCTCTACACACAGTACACAGTAAATATTTTGATCTCACAATATTAATTTCCCATTCGTGGCGCTGCTAGGAGACGTCTCTTTAAGGGATAAGCAGCGTTTTTTTCGGCTATTTCTTGCGAGTTGTCTTTTCACAGGTGCATTATTTGACTTAAAGCCATACTACAATATGGCATGTTTTTATTTCCTTCCGTTAAAAGAGCAAAAACATTTTTTTATATCTGTCTACCAAAGCCCGAAAGAGCGCCGTCAAATATTTGACTTTAATTAATTATATGTACGGATCTCATAATTTATTCATTATTAAAAAGGTACACCAACCAAGTACACAAACTTATATAATATAATGAAAGGAGTTATTTACCTAAATTACCTAATTAAAAGTTCATTCTCAGTATCAGCCTACTCCCGTCTACTGCTGGACATAGGCCTTTCCAATAGCAATGGGATACGAAGATCTGAAGTTCGAGCTCAGTGGCGTGCTATTGGCTAGGCCTGTTGTTTTAGTGAAAATAAAGATTTGTCCAAAATTAAAATAATTCATCATATAGGTACATAATGAAACAATTACAATTTGAAAGTCTTCGCCGACAAATATCACTTAATGTTGCCATATAAGAATATATACATTTACTGCTATCAACATCTGCAGCGCACCAGCCACGTGAGACCCTGTACGGCTTCATACGTCACTCCATGCGTACACATACGCATTGCCGTGGAACTCGACCGACTGGGGATATTATATTTAAGAAATTACCTAACCACTCCTCTTTATACACGTTACAAAGAACAATCGATATTTTTAAAACTAACGTTATTATTTACTGGTAGCAATTACAAAGATCATTTATATCTTGAAATAAAAAATGATCAGTAGATCGGTATCATTAATCTTCGAGTTGTATTGGAGGAAATCCTTTATTTAATACCAATAATATTCTGCTTATAATCTTTTATAAGCAGCTTGTAGCTCTGTAGCTTGCAATATTTGTACCTAACTTTATTAAAACCTACAGGGTTAATATTTCATCATCATCATCAGTCAATTTCAGTCCACTGCTGAACATAGGCCACCCCCAAAGAGCGCCATCGCGCCCTGTCCTCGACTTGTCGCATCCAGCATCTGCCATCTGGGTTAATATTTAATTACAATTAATAATAAATAATGTACTATTAATTTTATGGGATTAAGTCCCACACGGTCGTCTAATCCAGAGCAAGGACCTAGCCTGCGCTATGGTCATCACACAGTTTAATACTATTGTTATACCATCGCGCCATCATATTTATAGACCTGTAGTTCTTCTTAAACCTTAGTCGCTGTCTTCATACAAGCAAGCCGGTTTCGGGGACCTAAACTGACTAACTGAACGTATTACTTTGTAAAAATGGCGAAACAAAATGAAAAATATACGTTCCAGCCGAGATTTTAGCCGAGCATTGTGGCTTCTGGTTATGTACGAGTTTTCATATCCGATGCGACCAGCGTAAACACTTGATCTCCTTAACAACTTTAATAAAGACAACCCGTCCGGTCTAGAACGGCACCCTTATCAGCCGCGCGATGTCGAGACACCTGACACAAGCGACCGCGCTTTGACGGCGAACATCGCCCATATAATGTAATGTTGGCAACATTACATCTACTCAGAACATTTCGCTTGTGTAATGTTACCCGCTCTGAACATATTACATGTGTAATGTAACCCTGGCTTTGTTGTTTGACTGACATGACAACATTAAACATATTTAGGAGCAGTTACCTTAAGCAGTATTAACAGTAATGATATAAATTATTACATTTGTGAGCAACTTCACATTAACCGTCTGACTCCAGACTATATAATAATAATAATCGACCCATTATAATTCCACTGTTGGAATATGGGTCTCCTCTCCTATTGAGAGGGTTAAGGCCATAGTCTGCCACGCTGGCCAAGTGCGGGTTGGCAGACTTCACACCTTAGATTGTATTTTTATTTTTTTAATATACCGCTGATGAAAATAATACGTTAGGTAATTGAGGTAGTGATTTCGATGATCTTCTAAAGAAAAACGAGAGGTACAGTGGCACAATGTAACAATTACATTGTGCCACTGTACCTTAATTAAGGCCCTATCTATTTAATCACGGCTATAAACAACAACTAATTGTGGAGCCCTTTGTAATTTAACCTTTACTTAGACAAAATTCACTATTGTACCGGGTGAAAGCGTATTAGAAAATTCATGATACTACAAATCGTGAGATTATTT
Organism: Microceris miodesmiata; assembly: GCA_018245735.1. Classification (NCBI taxonomy): domain Eukaryota; kingdom Metazoa; phylum Arthropoda; class Insecta; order Lepidoptera; family Hesperiidae; genus Microceris; species Microceris miodesmiata. Next base: position 7,572 of record DWEC01002053.1, read on the forward strand.
AAAAGTATTCAAGTTGATTTACGATATACGCAAAATGGCTGGCAATGGTTGGATGCGAAGAGCTAAAGATCGAGCTCAGTGGGGTGCCATTGGAGAGGCCTATCTCCAGCAGTGGACGGGAGTAGGCTGATGATGATGATATGATGATTCAAGTTGAGATAATTTTATTCATAAATAAATAAACAAATAATACCCATTTCATAAGCATATTATTTTAGCTGATATTATTTTAATCACTCAAGAAATAAAATTGAATAAAAATCAAACGTGTCGTATACATCTTTCTGTTCAATCGCTCCGCTGGTGTTACCAGAAGTGTACCCTCAGACAGAGTAGCGGGGATAGGAGTGATTTCAGGTCTGCATACAAAACTTCAGTTTTTTACTCCGCTCCAAAAAAATTAGTCTCAAGCTATCATTAAGACTACGACGACCGCAGCTTAATCCACAGTAAAAAAAATTTACAAAATCTACATTTTCATGCCTGTATTTTCCTCAAGGGGTAAACAGAGAAGTGTAGTATTCCTACTTTTCAATATTTACGTTATACGTCGGGCACAGGGAACAAAATACAACCTTCTAGTGTAATAATATATATTTATTTTAACATTGTTGAACGTAACTTTGTAAAGCAACAGAGTTCTAATGGAAACATTGGTCTTGGTACAAACCTAAATTTAAAAAAAAAACTATTAGCTCATATATCCTTGATGTTTAATAATCCTTGAAGTTTTCAGGTAAAGCTAACTATAATCTTTACTATGCTGAATAAATACTTATGTCTATGACCTCAGCATAAACATAAAGTAATCGAATTAATCGCCGGTTCCGCAGCAGGGGACGCAGTGGGTGAGGAAGCTGGGGGGAGTCCGTGCGTAACTCCGTAAATAAAAGTGATATAAGTGAATTAAAAGTTAATTACACGGAACGGAGGAACAAAAAGCATGGAGAGATAATAGCGAGCGTGTTCTCGGCGCAGCGCGCGCACGCGCACTACGGACCCTAATAATATAAGCAACCTCTGTGCCACCCTCCACACAGACTAACGAACATCAGTATGATCTTAATTTAAAGGGCATGCTCCGATGGTTTGGACATGTTGAAAGAATGCCCGATGAAAGAATGACGAAGCAGTATAAAATGCGAATGTTGATGGACGTAGGTGCTGAGTGAAACCAAGACTCACCTATCTCGACCAAATAGGTCGTGTTCTAACAGCTGGGGAGTTAGAAGTCTCCGAAACCGGCGTGTATGTATGAAGAGATTGATGAACGTTAAAGAAGCACGGTAGGTATGTAAGGATAGGGATATTTGCAACTGCGTGCTTTCTACCTACACCGTAAGGGACCTGGCGTGAAGATATGTGTATATGTATCATAATTTAACAGAAGCTTCCGAAATCAGCTCGGGTGTATCCAGATAAGTGTAAAAGAAGCACGTTAAATCCGTAAAGTTAGAAATATTTGGCACTCGACTCTCTGCATTCCCCGTAAAGGACCTGGCGTAATAGTAACATAATAATAATAATCTTAATTTGTAGATAAATAAACAAACTGCTGTGTGCCATACGAACCACCACATTAACATAGTAATTAAATTCCTAGACCAAATAATAAATCAGACATAATAGTTATATTCAAAAAAAGATATAATCAAAATCATATAAAAATGAACGGCGGAAAAGAGAAGCTTACATTACAAAATCAATGGGAAATTAGCAAGAAATATGACAAACATTTAATAAGATAACAGAATCCAATTGTCGACCTCAACCTTTCTAAAAACTTGCTTGCAGGAAGTTGTTATATGTGTAAAACATATCCGAATTTATCGATGAACTGTGACTAGTTGACATATAATTTCTATTAAATAATACATTTTTTCATGATAATTAACTTGATAACTTTCAATGATTAGACAAACTATATTTCTGTTTCCACATTCGTGCGATTTGCTTACTGTTATTACTACACTGTGGCTCTGTCCCGCCAACACGAACAAGTTACGCTATCAGATACTGCCCGCTCCACTAATCTGCACTTGTTTAATCTCTGCGTCGCTTACACAACGCTGTATTGCTACATACAAACAAAAGAACGGACGTGCTGTCTGTGTATTGGAGCAAAATTGATCACTGACCACAGTACAGTGACGGATCACTTGATCTACTGTGCGAAATAGTGTACAGAAATATAACACAGTCAGTTTCGCTGCCGATAAGATTGCAAAGAAAAAATATATATATATTATATGAGATTAATCATCCTGAGGACTTGCGGATGTTAAATCAATGTTGTAACGGCAATTAAATACATTTTTTTCTAAAATATTGCCAGTACATATTTGCTCTGATATACATTTGGTAACATTTACAATAGTACATATATAAATTTATTATGTTTAAGTTATAAGCATTATAATTATTATCGATTAGCAGTGATAGCCTAGTGGTTAAGAATTCAGCCTCTCACTTGGGTTATGCTAGGATCAAAAACTCCATGGCGCGCACCACTTTACAAAAATTTTAAATTTAAATATCACTTGCTAACGGTGAAAAAAACATCGTGAGGAAACCCATACTTCTTAGAATTTATAAGAAAAAAAATTCTGAAGTGTATAAAATCTGCCAACTCACAATTGGCCAGTGTGGCAGACCATGGTGTCAACCCTCTCAATATGATGTGATATTCCAAAAGTGGAATGATAAATGGGTCGATTATTATAACAAACATTATTTTTCTTCGTTACATATACCTAAGTCCAGGAATAATCTATATTCAGTTAGACATGTGTTTATGGCCTTAAAGAAAAAGGACTAGCCTGATTTTAAAATGTTTAACTATGTAAAGCAGAGCAAACCTCCAAAACCGAAGTAGGCTTGAGTTTTAATAATAGAACATCGAATATCTTCTTATCATGATTGTGTTGTTCGTGTTAATCTTGACAAGAGTATTTCGATATACCTACATACATACGAACCTTGGTACGTGAGTTTCATAAGTAAATTCTTCTGTAGTACTATAGTAACCATTTATAACCTATATACATAATATAATTTTATTAAGACGCCATCAATATTAAAAATAACGGTAGTAGACAAGGCTAATCATAATGTTTAGCGTTGTTTTAGAACAAACCTAACTTATTTATCAAAATACCAACTAAAATATACTAATACGTAACAATATCATTCGGGCCTCGTTGTGGGTTCGATTCGTAACCAGGGCCAATATATATGCGACGTACACAGGTATTTTCTTTGTATCTGGGTGTATAAAATACCTAGATCTGCATAAAATACATGTATATATGTACTTGTAATAATTTATCAGCCGACTAGCAACCGTGACGTGGGATGTGCCTAAATTGGGATCAGATGGCCGTGTGTGGAGATGTCCCAAGATATTTATTATTTATTTACGAGTCCTAAGAAGCTCGACTCATGTAGTTCACTAACTTCATCAAGCAATGTTTTACACTGTAAGGCCTAAGTAAATACATACAAAATAAATGGTTCTCAATAAATAAAAGCCTCATTAAATTAGGAACAAAATGACAAACAATATTAACAATCTATATAATGAAAAGATATCTTGCAAAAGTATTATTTTTGTCAGCACTAAAACAACATTTGAAATAGATTTACTCCTTATATCAATCTTTTTGTCTAATTTGTATAAAAACCTCCGACTTGCATTGTAATTGTAACTAAAGTCACTTTCCGCGGATGAACACGACTGCAGTTTCCCAAAAAGTGCCAACACTAAAGTATATGCACCAGACCGTGACCTGGAAACAAAACCTTGCGCAATACAAGAAGTGCAAGTCTTTTCTTTTCTTTGGCATCCGCTCACGAGCACAGCGTTTACTTTAGCCACATGAAATATTTAATGCACTGACGCGGCCCGTTGTCTTGCTTTTGTTCGTTCCACTCCGCTGAACACTAACAGCTTTTTGAGAAACATAAATCCAAAAAGAATGCGGAGTTACGGACTTTACCGACTTTCTTATATTCAACGGGTTCCCGATATACCATTTAATATTTCGATTTGTAATCTTTTGAATACATTAAGTAAATTCTTAATCTGAGTTACTTTATTCAACCAACAGAAATCGAACTCATCGAAATTATTATATTCTAGCTCAATATGTGTTGCGATGCTTCGTTTTTCGTTTCGTGGGCACTATTTAGGTTATTCATGACACTTTGCATAGTAGATTATTAAATTCAAATTCAAATGTTTTTATTCATTGTAAAGTATATAAATACACTCAATAAATGTCATAACATATCTTATCTTATATTCATCAGCTTTGAACGCCTTTTTTAGGCCTATGTAGACCGGAAGAAAAAAGCCGGTGAGAAAAACTTCCGGCACTCTTTTTAAAATAAAAGACAGTTATACAAGTTATTAACACTGCTGTATAGTTTTGACACCCTAGAGAACACACGTGACAGCTATCGTGTGTCAATATCAGTCTCCATTTAACTAAAAAATACTGTCAGTTCCTTCATAAGACAATGTAACAACGTCCGGGAAAACTGTCATTAAAAGAGTAGAATCTTCTAGAAAATGTTATACTAAAAACTCCTTTCGTATTAAAAAGGCTTTGAAAGTCGATAAGCTTCTCGAGCGGTTCGGTTCTTTCGAGGGCTCGTAGCAACA
>DWEC01002054.1:0-12237 GCA_018245735.1 Microceris miodesmiata
TTTTATGACCCCCGCGCAAAACATCAAAACCTTCAATAACAAACGTTAAATCGGAGGAGGGGATTGTATGACTGTTAAATAAATCGGGTTGAGGGTTAAATAAATTTTGGTGTAAATATGCAAGTTACCATCAAAAAGTGATCCACGCAAACCCCAATTGATTATAACCATCACGTCCGGGCCAGCGGCTAATGGTCGCTGATAAAGTGGTCCAAAGATGAAGATTGTACATGCATTTTATGCACGTAATATTTAAGTCGTAGAGTGCGTTTACGATAATAACGAAGCTTATTATTTTTTATGTGACTCTCCGGCAACTCTCACACGTTCGTCTCTCCACTCCGCTCAAAATTCAAACTAAACTCTACTGTTTATCTCAAAACTTAGATATTCAAAAACAAAATTACGTGATTATTTAATTTAATTAGCAATCGCGATTAATGTTATATATCGTTAAGCCGAATTGTTTCTTTGTTACAGGTTTTCCTAAAAGGCTATTGATAGCTGCATCTGTCGTAGTGATAATCGCCATGTGTGTTATCCCGGCTGAGGCACGCTCGGTGGAACACAAGAGACGGCATCAGAGGAGGCAGCCAGACAACATGGCACTACTAGTAACCAAAGATATGTCCGCATCAATAAGACGACCAAAAAATCCGAGCATTGAACTATATAAGAATGCGACTAGAAAAATTACTAAGAAACTACGCAACACAAAAAGGTTTTTCGACCAAGAAAGAAGGATTTTGAATGAAACCAGAGAATACAGAGATGGTATGCCAGATTGGCTGCCGACAGTAAATTTCGTGGATATACACTTCCACGATTACAAGACATCTAGAAAAATCGGCGCATCAATAACAGAAAGAAAGGTAAGAATCCAGATTGTATTAACTATAAATCTTTCAAACTGAATACGTTGATTCTAGCACTAAAACATTGTTTAAATTGAATCGGATGAATTTCGCTTTGAACTCAAAGCGAATCTTAATATTTGGAGTGAGGTTTAAACAGTCTGACAGTGTAATTACTGTGGCCGATCATTTCACATCATGAGGGTGTGGTGGTCCAACCCATCAGTCTTTTTGTTTCCCGTTCAATGTTTTTACATCATTTTTAATTTATTTTTGCTTTATTTGAGACAAAGGATTCCCGTGTACATTAGCCTGCTCGAGGCTGGCCGTTGCAACGTAAATGAGGTTCCGCCGAGCCAAATTACACGTGGCCGACGTTTATTTACTTCACATTGTACTTAAGGGCAATAACTAGAAGTGCAAGGCCTTAATTTTCACCGCCGCGTTTTATTAAAAAATCGACGTAGTTTTTAAGCTATTATAGGCCCTTGTAAAAACAATATTGCTTCGCCGCTGAAACTTCGCTGCCGCTGCCTCTCAACGTCGATTTGATCTTACCGGAAAGTGTAATATGTATGTGAAATTAAATACGGTAAACGTAAAAAGAAGCAGTGTGCACAACCTGTTAAGTTGAATAATTATGTGCAAAAAAAGGACACACTCATAACTCATACCAATGACAAATGACCTCAGCTGGCTGTCCATTCGTATTGTAAAGCTAACTTAAACGCAAGATAAAGAGGTTCTCGTGTTGCTGGTGGCATATAAATCTGAAGCTTTGTTTAGTCTCAGCTGGAGAAGAGCAAAGCACGGATCCAGTTAAATGTTTCGAAGAAATTTGCATAGATGGGAGCCACCCGATTTAGCCCCGCACACGCGATCTTAAATTCCACCTTTAATAACAATACTATTTGACGGAGCATTTTTATTTAACTATTTACTTTAGATATAGCTTTGACATAATTAAATATGAAAAAACAAGTTATATACACATAAATAGATGTCGCTTACATTTTAACCGTTTATCAAAAAGCTAATATTGACATTGGAGATTCATTTAAAAATCTTTATGCCCGAAGGCTGTATGTAACACAAATATGTAAATGAAACAAACAATGTCCAATGTATTTATAGTTTCAATTGTACTCACCGCCTCCGTTCAACAAAATCTAAAATCCACAATCGTTTTGTAACGGGCCTCTCGAAGCTTTTATTATTTACCGAACACACATCTGGACCGCGAGACTTTCTATTATGTATTCATATTGGACACCGACTAATTAGTACACGAAAGTTAATGCAATATGACACGAAACTATATTCAGTATCCGATGTCCTTAAGTATTAGGGCGAACATTTCTTTGGATGTGTTATACACTAAATTATTTTCTAGCATAGCAGTGCGGAGCCGGCCGGTATCCATGTCAATGAATATTAAATATTTCTTGTGTATGTCTCGACAGTTCGTCAATGCACGGCCACTTAAGAAATTTAAATATTTGACGTTGGGCAAAGGAAAGCGTTAGAATTCAAGTGATCTCAGCTACGTTCGGCTCTTAGTTGACTTACGAACAATTTAAAAATTAAATACCGCTCAAATGAGACGTTAAAACGGCGGGTGGAGTAAGGCGTAATATGGATATGCTTTTTTATGAATTAAGGAAAATCCTATATCACTCATACTCAAATAAAACCGGAATGCAAATTGCAAAGCAAAGTTGATCCATAATCCGAAATAACCGTTGCTTAACAGAAACTTGTCGTATATACGTACATAAAACAAATCAATACCTTTAAAACGATTCCGTAAGGTATTGCATTAAATGTATTATACCAAGTCGAAGTTATCTATTCGGTTTCTGTCGCGGAGAGCAAAGGGCAGCAGGCATTCCACAGTATTAGCACGAACGCCTTCATGGTGACAGAGCGCGCTAAGCGGTCGCTCCGTACGCGTTTAGTGTTTGTTCAGTATTTACGATTTAACAAAACAACACGAAATGTTAAAAACACATTATTTGTCCAAGTGAGACGAATGTGAACTTACGATTCCGGCGCAGTGCGTTTGTCTCCAACACGTACCGCGGGACTCGCGAGCCTCTTTAACGCAAATGTACGGCTCATTGTCGGGTTTTCAGTGTTAATATTCCGCCATATTTGTTCACAGAGTCCGACGGTTTTATTATCGTACACGTACAATTGCTCAGCGCGTCCCTTCGCACAATGCTCAGCTCGGCTCGGCGCAATCGCCTCAGCTCAGCACTTTTATGAACCGTAAAATATTAACGATTAATTTTCAAAATCGATCGCTTGCAGCGCTTTAAATATCCAATAATATTAAACATCACTTCATAACAAATTCATTGCGAATTTACATATGAAGAATTATATAGGTAAATATGTGGATATGTTTATTGCCGAATGTTTTTGTGCATTGGTATGATTAAATGAAAAGGAATGCCTATTCCGGAAGCCATGATAGCCAGTTCTAAATTAATATTAGCTCAATAGATTGTTTAACAATTATTGTATCGTATTATTAATAATATTATACTATATGCAGTGCTAGTATATTGATAATTTTTTTTGATCATTAATTTATTACAATTTAGACTATATCTATCATAACAGATAACATTATTAACGAATCTTAACATATTTAATTATATAACACTAGGTGCGTTTTTAAAAATTGCCGTCATTCGTTACAACAGTTCAAGAAAATATCTTGAAAAGATTTGCATATTTTGCAGCAATAATTTTCGTAATAATATAATATGTATTAAGAAAATTATGTTGCTAGTATCATTGATGATGATAATGACAATAATATTGATAATAACTATGACAATATTGATTAAGATAGCTCCAATGTTGATCATGAAACAACAGCGAAAATATTACGAACAACTACCGAACACACCTCCGATGTAGAGATTGGCGGAAAACGGCAGTACAGTTAGAATATTTGCGGAAATAAACCGACCATAACTTTCCGTTGAGCACAAGTTAAGCGTTGGCTATTACGTGTTGTGAGTCACACGACCCACGACCGTTTCAGAAGAATTTCATTATGTCGCCCCGGCGTATGATTTGGCACACAAATTGTATTTTAATTACTAGTGGCGCTACTGGATAACACGGTGTTCCCGGAATAAGTAATGAATGCTCTCGTGAATGAGATGAGTTCATTCATTACTCCCTATCCGAGGCGGATAGTTCGTGAAATATTAGTCACGCTTGTAATGCATTATGTTACTCAATATTCATTGATGACATAATTGTAACGTACGGCCTGACGTGTGGAATGACAATGTCACAGCGCATCAATTTGCCTCATGACAAATTTTCCTCAAGTGAAAAAAGCATTTTTTTTTAATTTTTATTCGGTCTCAAAATATAAATTGATGATACTAAAACTTAAAAAATACACATAGGAAGCAACTTATAAAAATACTTCGATTTGCTACCATCCCTTGGATATTTATTTTTTTAAAGCATTAATAAACAATATATTACAAGCCTAGCCGTCTAGATAAACCAGGTCGTCCAATATCCCCACTTGCTTTTCGCTGCACATCCATCATTGTTGTACAGGACACCAGTGCCCACTGCTATGTCCACTGATACATTATTGTCCTAGATTTATTGTATTGTATTCTTGCCAAAACAAACAATAAAACGCCAATAAACATAACCAACCGTAACACAACTATTTTTAATGTCAACGTGCAAAATGAACAACGTCATCGTGCAAAATGAACAATGACATCGTGCAATATAAAAGCCTACATTTCATATTATCAGAAAATTAACGTTAAATGACATAAAGTGGAAACATATGACGCTAATAAACCACTATATTATGTCTATTGTTAATGTCAACGTGCAAAATATACAATGTCATCGCGTAAAATCAAATCTAGATTACATGATAAAAGAAAATAAGGTTTAAATGACTACAGAAAACATGCAGAAGTACTAGTTTTACTAGTTTTCATATTACATTATAAGCCATCGTTTCTTCACTTTATTGCCCACATTATACTTAATTGCCGGCATTTTACAAATTAAAAATAAATTCTTAATTTATTTACAAACTATAAGAACTTGAAATGGTTGTCTGCTATGAATAACTTAAGGTCTTTTGCGACAGAATCAATAAATAAACATTATTCCATTCATACTTCAATAAATCATACATCATGATATAAAACAAGAATATTATATTGTAGCGACACTTTAATAATATTGAGAGTGTTAGAACAGAGATCTACGATAAGACTAGACTAGGTAGACTAGACTAGGCATTAGAACTAGGTGTTCCTATTAATCTTCATCGCAAGCAGCGTGTATATTGAAAACGTAATGACCTTAGACCAATTCCAAATAAAATATAGAATCTTTGATTTACATCTTTGAAATACAGAATCTTTGATCACTCAAGCATTTTGTTATTCATGTTGTGGACTAAAACTGTTTAATATGGAACAGATTTGTGTACATTCGGTAATAGACAGATATGTCTAGATAGATAGAAAGATAGACATAATTGCAGCATTTGTAACCTTTGCGGCGCGCATATTGAGACCTTTAAATAATTCATTAGGAATTTAAGCCAAATGACAACGAGTGAATCAGTTGAATCTATTTTAGTTTCGAACGCATAATATTAACTATGTTGTTATTGTTAAATATTCATGAAATACATATAACATACTGTGCGTAACGCGTCTTGACGGATATTCGAATCACATTCAATCTCATCTATAGATGCCACGCGTGAAATATAACTAAAAGTAATTATGAAGCTTGAACTGAGAATAGATTTAAGTTGGGCGACGTAATTTGCAAGTCTCAGTGTATACTTGAATAGCTACACCGATCACAAGTGCTTATGGTTCATACAGCCTCGACACAAATTAGCGTTGTCGTAAAGTAACCATGATATAAAGACGATATTTATTCACACATACATATCTTCAAACTGTATATCTCGCCAATCAAACCTAGCGTCATATTCTTCTTAAATTTTTTCTAAATATCCTATTTTCTATATACTATGTAAGATATAAAAATATTTACGTTCGTCTCTTTTGTTACAGTTCGCATATCTGATGCCGAAACTCTACAAGTCGCTGAACGAGTATCACGCGATCTTCAAACGACTGAGCAATGTCCAAGTGGAGTTTCCTGACGACCCGTTCAACTACTACAAAATAATACGTGAGGAACTCATCGACAATACACTGCACCGGCTGTACAGCACGATCGCGGAAATCTCAGAGAACATGTGTGCTGTCAATATGACGATTCCACCCTTCGATGAGAGCCGAATGAAATTAGACTCGCTGGAAATGAAAGTAGACGCCACACAGTGCCTCAAGAATGACTACATAACCTTCCGAGGGTACGGCAATCTATTAAACAACTGGTACTCCGAGTTCAGGTGTCCAAGAAATAAGAAGAACACGAGAAAGTGCAAGGACTTCGAGGCGAAACTCGATATGAAGAGAGGGCACAGGCGCCCAAGATTGAACAAATCTAACTTACCTTCATTGAGTTGAGTAGGTATTTAATACCACCCATTTGTTGTTGAAAAAATCCGTTCTCGAACTAAGTATTTATTCCATTACTAAAATAGTGTCGATTTTATGATTATTTATTTTAGTATAGTTAAGTGTGAGCTCTCTGTTACTATAAAAAAAAAAACAATTTAAACTATTTGACGAGACACCGTTTGTCGACTAAGTAATGGGTACTTTCTCTGTGATATTTAGTATTCTGTAGTTATTAAATGTTAATTTATTAAATGATTTAGTATATAAGTTGTTGTCATAAGTTCCTCTGCACTGTACTGTTAAATTTTATTCTATTCTTTCCTCGCTTTATCTGTTGTACGGATACCTTTAAAAGTATTATTATTATTTTTATTTATTTACTCGTTTCATTACACTTGTGAATCTATTGTCTAATCTTTTTACGATGAGTATTAAAAAAAAACTATATTTTAATGTGAATTAGTATTACTAGACTGCGACATTGCCAGTTTAGAAAAGAAAGACTTTTAGCCTACTTTAACTCGTACTTATTTATATTATTTAGCTGTAAGTTTGTATGTAAAACATCTGTGCCGTAAGCTACATAATGGATATAATGAACTCATTGATACCATGAGAATTTTACCGACGTAATGTACATAATTCTATTATACTGAAATTTTGTTACTGTAATAGAAAAAATGAGTACAGACATAAACATTAAAATGAAATAAATTTATAAAATATGAAAACATATTTTTCTTAATACATACCCTCAATATTCTTGTACTTCCACATCTTTACATTATACTCGTATATCCTAAAAATGTACAAATACATTTTGATAGAGACATTAATAAAAATGTAATATTTTTTTAACTAAGGACGAATGGAAAGTATTTCCACAGCATAATATACACAAAATAAATATTTCTACAGTAGTATGAAATTTTGAAGCTACATGTAAGAAGAGCATAGATATACAAACAGGTCACCTGAAACTATCTATAGAAATAAATAAAATTGGAGTGTCTGTTTGTAATATTAAAATAACCGCTTGTTACTAAATGCATATATATGTAGGTACTATGTATGTATACACGGTACATATGTATGACAAATTAACATTTTTTTACTATTTATATCTGTCTGTCTGCCTGACTGCTTGTTCCGGCTGATATCTGGAACGGCTGGACCTATTTTGATGGGACTTTTTCTGGCAGATAGCTGATATAATAAGGAGTAACTTAGCCTAATTAAATTTAAGAAAAAGTTTTGACTCTCATGCGAACGAAGTCGTAGGCATAGCTAGTCTTTAATAACATAGATTTGTTTGAGTAGCCGAGCTAGACGGACAGCCGACATCGTTGATAAAAAACTACCTTTCTCTTATAAATATAATGAAATTCCTCATATCTATTTTTCTATTAATGCAATGTTAATAATTAAAAAGTTCAATTTGGATACATGATTCAATAAATGTCTACATATTTGTTTAGCTCAATAAATAAAAAATATAATAAATGAATAAAAAATAAACGACGTGGACGCTTCAAACGATTATTTGTAAGCTTTTCCTTAAATGGCGATAGGTAGGTATATTATTATATAGGTATATTTATGAAAAATTGTGCCTAATAATTACGTAAAATGTTAATTTGCCCTTTTAGCGTTTTAATACATCTAGACTACAAAATACACAAAACAGCAAATTTAGACTAATAGACTTACTGTTGTTGGATCATAGGAGCGTTTAAATTTTACAATAAAAACATGCAATAATAATGTAACATAAGATTACGGAAGCTTTGGACATGACATTACTTCTAAATTGTTTAGAAAATAAATAACTGGGAAATATTGAAATTAAATCTCGTAAACTTAGTAACAAATTGTTCGATGTAATTATTGTGTCCAATAACAAGACATTAGTTTTCTAATAGACAAGACTTTAGTTTTCTAATATCGAAAAATAAGTAATAAACCGCATTGTCGTTTCGGTCACAAAGTGCCATCTATCAAAAAGTTTCCAAACTATATAAATAGTTACATCTACTCGCCGCTAGAGTGCACTGTTTAGGTCCGCCATCTAGCGATACGTATTTTCAACTTCTTTAAGTTTGAAGTGAGCATCTTGTAATAGTGCTTATAATGACGCTAGATGGCGCTTATTACATATAACAAAAAAGAATTCTAGATAAATATTTAAAACAGCATATAGTCTTAATTAGATGATATGAAAATTGTAAACTTGATTAGAGACTTGAAACACTCTGGATGTTAATGATATTATTAAAACATAATACACTTAATTCTGTTCTGAAGTGGAAGTCGCGTCTCGGCAAACGTAGTGTAGGACGCCCTCTAGCCCAATGGGATGACGATCTGCGAAAGGCTGCAGGTAGATGCTGGATGCGACAAGCCCAGGACAGGGCGCGATGGCGCTCATTGGGAGAACCCTATGTCCAGCTATAGTCCTGAAATAGGCTGATGACGATGATGATGACATTTAATTATAATCAGTATATTTATTTATAACAAATTATTGTAAATTATAATATATTCGAAACTTAGTAGCTACAACAAACACTGTTAAATGTAAATTACCTGGTCTACATATCCAGATGCACATTTGAAACAATAAACAAACCGAATTGTTTAGTGACCTTCATACTTCAGGTGTTACGCTTCGGCTAGAGGTTTCCGTCGGCAATAAATTATTAGTTGTGTTGAAATCTAACAAACACACTCAGTCCGTAAGTTTCACTAAAATAATAACTATACTTTATGAAGAGTTCAGCTGATTATTTTTTCCTCACGTAATATAGAAATGCTTGAACTGTGAACGGTGCAAAGGTACACCATAGTACGTAACCAATAACAGCAAGTTTTTCCACAATTTTTATAAAAAAAAATAAAGAAAAGGCAGTACAGAACACACAATTTTCTAATTTGGTAACATTGATTTGGAAGAGTAGTAAAAGAAAAAAAAGACATTATAATTATTGTGTACAATAACTTAACAGAAAATGCATCATTGCAATAAACAAACAACGATATTAAAGGTAGGCGTTCCACGTCTATTTCTTCATACAATAATTATTCATTGACCAGTTATCCATGAAAAACAGGTTAAAGACGTTTTTTCTGTGATTTTTGTACACGCTCTATTTATTTAGACCTAAAACTATCATTGTTGGACAGATCTAATTGGATTAAACATCTATTATCAGTGCGACATAGTGTTATACATTTTGATGATATGGATTTCATGGACAGTACCTATACCTTTCAGATTACAAATATACAAGGATTTAGATAATAATCATTTTTCAAGGATTTTTGTTTTTCCATGACACTAACTTGATAAGACATTAAAACTTTAATGAACCGCAATCCGCAGATATCTTACTGTTCATATTACAGGAGAAAAATATGTTGATGTAGTACCTAATGAAATTAAAATACAATAGGGGAAAGGAAGACCACACGCTAAATACGCTTGGCCTGTTGTCCTGCAAGAGTTTCCTGATCGGACCCAGTTTAATGACGTAGTAATCATCTTCACATGTAATCATGTCATACATGTTGTCATAAATACGTTCAAGAATTAGGGTGCAATATTCCTGTAATAGGTTTTATACAACAATGTCGACTTCAACTCGCGCACATCACACGATGCTGGATTTATATGCATGTAACATGCGTATAAAATGGGCAGAGGTAACATTATTATCGGATAGATGGCCGCACTGTAGCTTAGATGGCAGCACTATCGCATCAATGGCTGAATAATCGTCTTTGAAAAATTGTTGCCGAATTATGTACGTCTTACAATTAGAATGAAATATGTGAAACTCAAAGTCCGCAGCTCTACGTGAGTTCAGATAACGAGACAATACAACAAGCTGTTCGAAAATAAATTTATTTTAATATAACAACTCTTTTTTAGAATTTATTTACATTGCCTTCTTAATCGTAACAAACATAATTGCATACCGTTTGATTTTAAATAGTCAATTATAGGTACAATCCAGAGACAATTTATTAAAGCAAAATTTGTTATTGTGATATAATAGTTACATCAAGACTTCTGAGGGCCATTTTTGGACTTAAATATGGTACATCTATACATATAAAACTGTAACGGATCTTTGTTTGTGCACGCTAATCTCAGAAACGGCTTATCCGATTTAAAAGCACTTCTAAGGATTATATTGTGATGGGCTTCACTTAACATTTAGTGTTTTTTTTTTCATTTAAATCGGTTATCAAATAAATAAGTTACGTCAATTTATGTCAATCATCACGTAATACGTACCAAGAAAATAGAGTTTAGATCTGTATGGTCAATCATGATATTATCATATTAAATAGGGCTCAGCTTAGAAGCGCGTCAGTTGATCGCGTTGCGGCCCCGCATGGGTAGGTGGTAGGGTACGAAGTCGCGGGCACAGCTAGTATATAATAATCAAAACACATATTTAAAGTACGCTACAAGAACTTTACCTTCCAATATTTTTAGATTAAATCCAAAAATGAATGTAGTAAGACTCAATGTTTTAGTGTAAAATACATACACGTGCTGCCCGATTGTGAATTTATAAGATTTATCGTAAGATATATAATATATTGCATTATTATTAAACATCTTATTCATTATTCAACATCGTATAAACAGAAGTGATATGTAGCCTCGTGTGCAATATGAGAAATATATGCTAACAATATTATTTCTACATTTTCAATAAATTAATAGAAGGGTGCATTATTGATCTTATTAGATTTTTAAGTTCAACAGTATATTCTCTTAGACAGTGGAAAGGTAAGAAAGCGTACTGGTGGTAGATACGTGCTTTTCCTATATTCATCTCTCTTTTCATAAATGCACGCCGATTTTGATAAATTCTGACTCCCATATTAGCTGGTATCTGACCAATTTCATCAGTATATGTAGGTGAGAGTTGGTTTTCCTCATCTCCTGCATCATATAAAAATAATACCTACAAATATTTTGCTGCAAAAATATGGGTGGCGATACAAAGGTGTATATATAAAGGATTTACAGTTTAAATGTTTCCATCATGTTTGGTCTAGTATATTTTCTCTTGAACGTTATGAGAGGCAGGCCTGTTAAATTCTTCTGGCAAATTATTATCTATCTTGACAAATCTAGCAGCGGCTACTCCGTTAAAGGGTAACTTCACGGGCGCTTCTACAACTAACCCATTTCCTTCAACAATCCAAATTCCAAGTTTACGTTCGGAAACTAAAGGATCTTAGACTTGTTTTAATGTGGATTTGACATTGTATACTGTATTTCAATAGGCTATATATACGAAGCATTAGGTTTGCCTTGCAACACGTAGTTTTTTAATAATTAGTTGCATAGTTATATAAATAAAATGTTAACCTTTTTGTTAGTGTGCTAATGGATCATAAAAATACTGTTATGATAGTGATATCAGAAATATCTCAATATTGTAAATTAAAAGTGATATCGTGAAATCTGAAATATTCATGAATGTAAAGTTCAGGGCTGTATGGTCACGATTTTACAGTTGTTTCAACTCGATATCAATTTAGTTTGCTTTCAATTTACGTGGAGAAACTTCTCGAAGATACTCTACAATTTCAGCGTTTTTGTAATCAAGTGCTGATAAGTTATCGGGGTGTCGACGGCATTTGAGCTTATTTGAAATTTTAAAATACAATCATTAAACGAGTATAATTTATTAAGGGAGCAATGTTTATTAAGGGATAAGTTATCGACTATTGGTCGAGTGATTGCAAGCGCGACTACTGATCGGGAGGTCCTGTGTTCAAATCCCGGGTCGGATACTATT
>DWEC01002055.1:0-12236 GCA_018245735.1 Microceris miodesmiata
ATTAATACATTTTTTATATAAAAAAAATTAAATTAGAGCATAAGATAAGAGAACAAAGTATGAGTATGTATGAGACTAAATGGTATTCAACGAATTAATTTGTCCTTACATCTCATCTAGTTGTTACCATTCACGGAACACTGCATTAATCCATATACTCGTAATTTGTACTTGCACTCTGACACATACTCGTGATCAGCACAGATATCATCATCATTATCAACAGCCTATCTCCGTCCACTACTGGACATAGGCTTCTGCCAATAAGCACAGATATACATATATTTATATAAATATATATTTGTGCTCATGCGCAAACACTGAACAAATACTTGCGCGCATCATTGATATATTTGTCCTAGGTAGCAATTGAATCTACGACTCCGGCTAAGCAGTTAGCGACTAACTACAGGACTAATGGTCCAGTCAATATTTGACGTCTTACTCTTTTGTCGCTTTGCAATATTATGCATTTTAACCGAGAAGTCTAAGCTAACGGGACGTGTACACGTCAAAATCATAATAAGTAGACATACTACCTTATACATACACACACTTCTCGCCCAACCTGTTTCAACGAGCGACAGATCACGTCAAGTTTCACTTTCGTTTATAGCTCACTAGTGACCTTGGTGTTACGATTTTTTTACTATTGGGTGGAAAGAAATTGAAAGGATTGTATTGGGTACCGAATAACAAAAATATGATGTCTTCATCATAGTGCCTTATGATGGTTTTTGTTCATAATTTCCACATTAAGTATGCGGGTCGGGGATCGTAGAGCATGGCTTCTCGAATCCCCTTCACTGCTGTCCATTGGCGGCCAGGGCACTTAGTTATACTGAATCAGACAGCTTTATAAAGCGATTAGCCGATCGCAGAGACTCGTATTAATGCAAGACCATGTTAACCACAAGGCGGCCAGTCGAATTGTAATTCGAAAATTGAAACTTAAAATTGTAGTTTAAAATTGTAGTTAAAATTGTAGTTAATTGTAGTTGTACTTAAAATTGTAATTGTAGTTTCGAAAATTGAAACTTAAAATAAACCCTAACAGTAGTTCTCTTCGGGTCAAGCAAACAAGACGTTATACGCAATATACATCCTTTACAGTAAAAAAAAACAATGTCAGCTAATTTAACATTGATTTGTTCTCCCATGTTCAGAGTTAGCATTGCTCTGTTCATTGTTCATCGGTAACATTGTTCTGTTATCCGGTGTCTTACAGTTCAGTAACAGTACGAGTAGGTACTTCTTAAGTGGATCAGTACGACAAGACATCAAATTGAGCACATAGCTATAAAACATGATAAGTGAGCAAATTTCACGTTGCTCGGTTCTCCTATGTTCAGATTTACCATTGCTCTGTTCTCCTATGTTCAGATTTACCATTGCTCTGTTCTCCTATGTTCCGATTTACCATTGCTATGTTGTTCATAGTTGTTTTATAGTTCTGACTTGCCGCTCATTCTCTCGTTAAGTCTCTATTGCTTCTTCTTATCTTTAATCTCCTCGTTATTAGGTCGTTTGCTGATATTACTTCAAACACTTACCTTCTGTATAGCCTGTATATATGTAAGTATATACCTTCTAACTTCTTTCTTTATTGACTTAATCTATTCAGTAATGAAGTAAGAATTATTGTACTAAATGTATGTTTTGATCAATTCCATTTGTCTTATCATTTAGTGTATCAGTTAATTGTACGTATAGGTATAAATAAATACACTTTAATCCCCTATTTCCCAGAGGGATAGACAAAAACTAAGGATTTCGACTTACTACGGTCCGTTCAAATATCTTCGTTACTTCAACTTCTTTACTTGTTAAATTCGTTATACGGACTTGGCTGTTAAAGGGACTTTTGATCCGGCCTTCTTTGAAGGCGTCTCCAATCTGATGATATCAATAATCATATACATTTTATTTTCACTGCTAAATTTTAAGCTGACACAGTATTGTATTTTAAATTTTTTTTTTACCTAATTGGCTGCTTTTTTCACATGGTCCAGAGGAATTGAGAGTTTGGGTAAGATTCCACAGCAGTCTTTGAACTTCCGTTTATTGTTACCGATATATCGCCGGCATGAACAATCACTTACCTTTTCCCAGCTGCCACGTTCACACATGCTGACACAAAAAAGACACGCTCACATGCACACAATAGTGCACAAAGTGTTATAATATATTAGGTGAATTTTGTCTATAAAAACTCTCATCAATTTTTGGTACAAATTCCCTAATATCTCTTTTTTATTGCTCATGACGCCATTAAGCGGAGAAAATACTTCTCGGTGTTTTATTTCCATTCAGCTACGTTTTTCGAGTACTTAAATATTTGATTAATAATGCAGCATTTGTATCATCATTAACCCTTTTATCTGTTGACTGTTGTACATGAGTTTCTTGTCAGAACGAGAAGGATTAAGACTATAGTCTCCCACGCTAGGCAATTGCGAGTTGATACTCATCATACATCTTTTAGATCTTGATAGAAAACTCCAAGGCGTAGAGGGGTTTTGCTAAGTTTTCCTTCACCTATACAACTAGTGATCTTATCTTAAATAATTCTTTATTTAATGAAGAGGTGCACGTCAGAAATTAAACCCAGGTCGCGGAGAAGAGGTCAGAAATGTAAGCCGATGAGCTATCATCATCAGCTTTTAGTTGTCCTAGATGTAGATGCTGGACATAGGTCTCCCCTAATCGGCGCGAATCCTCCCGGTACTTGGCCTTCCGAATCCAGCAACATCCCGATGTCTTCTTCATCAGCACTGTGGTCAAGCTATCCCTGTTATTCATTTGTGCGCATAAGCGAGGCCATAGTCATTTTTATTAACATATAGTTTCAATATAAGTAAGAAGCAGTATCGATATCTTTGATCAAAACATTACCCGTTAATGTGTCACGATTGAACTTTTAATATGACATTTAGCTGTCGACTCGATTTCGTTGCTTCAGTATATATTAGCTAAGCTTGCCCAATAGGACTAATGATGTATTGGTAAACAGGTTTTAAAACATTACTTTAGTTCACATTTAAAAACATTTTCTATTGTACAAATTCAATCCTCAACATCGCTAAACATATATTACATTTTGGTAACTTAGTTCATAAAAGGAGAAATACAAGTGCGGTACTGATCGAGAAGCCCTGGATTCGATCCCTGGGTCGGGCAGTTTTATAGGGTTATTGTAACTTGATATTTCCAGAAGTACCACGGAGCCTGGATTTGTGCCCGGTGTATGGCAATAGGCTGACACCCTCTTCCACAATGAGACGTATAACATAACTGTCGACAAGTGAGAATGTACTACACTCAGCTACATACCCTTTCAAGGAAATACACGCGTGATGTTATTTTATATTAAATATCTATTTTTTCGTTATTTACCACCTCACCTCATAAAAATGTAGGCTTAACATATATGTATATTTATGTAAAAGTGTATAACGGATGCATGCATATTCATCAGCGGTCTGGTTACCGTTGTTCAGGCTTTGTCTAGTTCAGGTTCAAATCACTGTGTGTGAGATTTCTCATGTTAATATTATTATTTCTAAAACGAGTTTGAATTTCATCATTTATTTGAATACATTTAAATATATTTCGGTTAAACCGGTGGGCGAGTATGAAAGTGTGAAGGAAATGGAAGAAGGGCGCCAGGTCTGTAAGGACAGAGATATGTATTTGTTCGGGGTTTTTTCTGCCTACCAAGATAAAGTACCTACATGGCGCAACGGCTTAAAAAAACTTAACAATAATTTTATTATGTAATTAACATTTACGGTCAAAAGACGGAAACATGAAAAGCCAAGACACTATTAGACATTTAGTTTATCTATTACCTGATTTTTTTTGTTACTGTAGTAACATGGCTTATGTTTATTATACAATACAATAGTCTTTATGGACATTATGTAACATGTAGGTATATACGTGTCTTAGGTATAATATTTAGATAATACATGCGTTAATACATTTAAACTTTACAATGAGCCTACTGCCATACACAGGGCACAGATCCAGACTCCGAGTGATTACTAGAAATTCTAAATTAGAAAAATCCAACAGTACCCAACACGGGATTTGAACCCAGTCGCGCTTGCAACCACTCGACCAACGAGGCAGGCGAATATGTAATTTAGGTTACATGTTGTTTATTGTGTTATCATCTTTTAACTACGCATAAATCAGCTAACATACATGTAGAAGCTCATTTATAACCGAAGATTCTATAATTCTGTCCCTTTGAGAAACTTTAACGACGATCAGAGAATGCTTAGGAATAACACGTAGAAATTAATTTGACATTTGCCACTTATGTATGCCCTCCACTACACTCCGCCCACTAATGTCTACGCTCTCGCCTCTGACGCGTCAGTAGTGTCAGTAACTCAGTATCTCGCAATACGTTATTACTGCGAGGTGTCTAGTTAACTTCAGCGAGTTGTATAAGGGTCCTTACAAATAGAGCGGCTCGCAGATCGAATTTAAATACCTAAGTCTATTTAAATAAGACCTACTTTTCCATTTCAATTGTTTCATGACAACGACTGAGTAACCTTTTACAGTAACGAAATTTAAATATTACAAATAGACTTTATTACAATTTTCTACATGTTTTAATTGCAATCAAAATCTGGTTCCAGACTGGTCTATCTAAAACGACCCTAAACCAGCAGCATAAGGAACTTTAACAATATCAACTGTATTGTTGTTGTTTGAGCAGTCGCGACGCCGACGTGAGAAAATTCTCACGGATATAACAACAAGCGATTAATGCAAATGGCGACCTCATACAGCCATTGTGCCAATCGTTCCGTAAACACATCGGGAAGTCGCTGAACGTAATAATTGCGGAGTTTTATTTTTTTGTTTTCATAATGGTATTATTATATACAATATAATGACCGGCCATGATTTGAATTACAATCAGTTTTTTAAATTATTTGACGGGGGGTCCAACGATTCTGGCATTAGCATTGTATATAAGAAAGTGATGAATGTAGAAGTATATGAAGTATGCAAGGATAGTAATATTTGGCTGGGTTCTATCACCCTAAAGGATCTAGCGTAATGATATAACTTAAATAAATTTAAACCAGCCAGAATTTTAATACATAAAGTAATGTGAACGAAATAAATTCACAACTTTACTGAAATTCGAGTATCTTACAATGTATTAGACATACGAGTATGATTCACACATATCGCTGACATTGATGGACCTGTAAAATCCCGGGATACGGGATTGGACCCCGGCGGGCAATAAAACGATTGTGTGCGAGCCAAATGTTTGTTTTTGTCCGGGTAACCTGTAGTAAAGTCAGACGAAACTCATAGTGAGTGCGTGTGGTTTTTTGATTAGCTGTACTTACTGATAATATCTTTGTTACAAAAATTTTGGAGTCGCTCAAGCATATGAGATTGACCTTCAATAGAATTGACCCGTATACTTTAATAAAGCAATGTAAGTTAAAGTTATATTTCTTAACTTCACATTAACTTTAAGCAGGTCTTATAACATTGTTGGGAAATCATCCACTTATCGATCGACTGTTATCGTCATTTGTCTAACGCTCTTAGAGATCTAGACCAGCGTGGCATAGAGAACTTAACCCTTTTTTATTCTGTAAGAGGATTAAGTATTTACCATTGGAACCATATAAAAGGTCAATGATGATAATTTTATCTATTTATTTATTTAATCTTTATTGCTTACCTATAGCTAGGTTACTAAGGGCGGACTTAATGCCTTATGGCATTCTCTACCAATCAACCCAGGGTGGTGGTGAGAAAAATGTGGTCACATCCTGATAATGTGCTTGTTCATCTACCTGTTCGTTTTAATTTAACCTGTAGGTCATATGTCATTAATCACTTTTAAAGGAGTTTGGATACCTTCTCGCAGTTACAATAATTGTCTAATATTTAGAAGATTTCATGATGAATGTAGTTTTCGACAAGTGTCGAAAACTACATTCAGTTCCAAGTGCATAGTAAATATGCCTAAAGCGTGCTACCGATCTACGAGTACACGGAAGGCGGAAGGTTATACAAGAGACCCGCCAAGCTTTGACACGGCTGCTCGTTATCTAATATTAATTATTATTATTATTATTTATTATTCCGGTTTTGTTTCTACAATGGGCCTTTGAGCCTATACAATGGGCCTATTGAGTTATACGAGTAGGTATATTACGGGACATTTGTATCACAGATGAAAGAAAATAAAATTATTCTTTTAATTTTATTGTTAAATATCATCTCGCCAGGTCCGTTACGGGGTACTCAGAGAGTACCAAGTACGTATTATCTCTGTCATTCGAGACCTAACGTGTTTTGTTTACATTCATTTACCTCTCTTTCTATCTTCTCGTATGTTACTTTATATATGTAGATGTTAGACTCGTATGTCAAGCAAAATGTGCATTTTCCTTGCAGTTTAACGCCTCCTATGCTTGTTGTCGACCTCGCATCTATTCACAATGTGTAAATTAGGTCGATGGCACAGCGCACCCGAAATAAAGTCGCGCTCGTATGTGAGTTTCAAGAAAATGACGTCATTCGTACATACATAATGTATGTAGCTGGTGAAACTCGTCATCTAAATTTAACTATTTTATATAAACGTTTTTCATTTTTAATGTTCCATATTTTTTCATAAACAAAAACAACAATTGTTGCGTCTTAAACGTTAAATTTTCAAATTGAAGTTTGCTGTTGCACTTTGTGAATATTCTAGAAATTGCCATAGACAATGTGAGCGATGGTTGCTTATTAAACGGCTACGCTTTAATTATTTTGTTTTGTCTACTTTAATTTGTAGTTTAAAAAAATACGGTACCTAAGTAAAATTTACAATCAGTTTAAAAAAATTGGGGTAACGCTTAAACGCTTAATTTAATTTGATAAATGTTCCATAACATTGAACTATTTAAAGGCCCTGACATTTGGGGTTATCGATGGGAGTGGTAAGCGTGACCAAGCCATAAAAACGGATGTGCTTTATGGTGATTTAGAAATAATGTTCTTCACGAAAAGAGTATATGAATCAAAATTTCGGTACCCAATTTCATTTAAATATCATAAACGGTAATTTTTACATATGAGAAAATATAAAATGGGTGATTGTACTAATATCAATCGACGCTATATGGACGTTAAGTACATAATCACAATTCAAGTAATGGGTTAGGTTATTCAAGTTAGGTAAGGTCTTCAAATATATCTACCAGAAGTAGGTGATAAATCTTATACCGGTATTCTTCTTCTTTGTTTATAAACCCACCGAAACTCTATTCTAGATGTACTCTTGAGCCTAAAAGATATTATCAAAAGACATAATCATGTTAATCCCGAAAGCTATCCCTGCGTTCTTCATTTCGGAGTTAATTAATAAAAGGTTTAAAAGATCGGATGGTTTTTATCGATTATTCTCAATAACGACATTTTAAATGGCATTTTGTACAGTCGAAGCGAAAAGAAGGTCAAGAAGAGGCTTCGGGGCGAACTGATAGATATTCACAAAGAGACAATATTGGCAAACGTTTCCGTGAATTTCAAAAACGTTTCGGAGGTTTCACAGAAATCGCTGGTGTATGAAATTACATTGTTTGCTATTCATTTTCCACTGAAATATATTTGGGATATAATATTTTCATTATTTTCTGTCTTCTTTTGGTAAGATCATATATTTTTTGTGTAAATAGAAATAGATCATACATTTTTGGGGGAAATAGATATTTGACTGCCTGGTTGGGTTGGTCGAGTGGTTGCAAGCGCGACTGCCGATCAGAAGGTCCTGGGTTCCAATCCCGGATGAGCGAAGAAAAGGACCGAGATTACTTAGAAAACTATCTTTAAATAGGTTCTAGAAATAATACTACAAGGAATGAAATTCTATGAGAATACTTACGAATTAGCGCCAAGTCACATTTTACTACTATTAAAGGATGTAAAAATTGCCTAAAGTTATACACTAAGACATCTTCATTGATGTTGGAACACATTTTCATTTGAATAAAGAAGAAAATATCTACAAAACAAACTTACATAGAAAAAGAAATTATATACAGACAGAGATATCATCACGTCTGTATTTCTTCCACAGGCTGGGCATAGGAATGTACCACATTTTTAAATTATAAGGATAATGTCTTGAGGCATCTCCACACATGGCCACCTGATCCCAAGGATAGCGTCAATAGAACTTGTGTTACGGTAACAAGAAGGCTGATAAACTACATGTATACTAATAAATATATCTTTACACACATTTATTATATATGTCATACATCCTATGGAATAAAGAATATGTACTACTCAATATGCTGATAAAATTTCATGAGAATCGGTCGGGCCGTTTCGAAAGAGTTCAACGACAAACACTGTGACACGAGAACTGTATATATGTATAAGATACGATAAGATATCCATACATATTATTGACCACCTGCCACATTGAGGGGTGATAGGGCACAACTAAAGACATCATCGCGAACATTAATCAGTCAAAATTAGCCTCAACGCGTTTAGACATAAAGTCCAACGATTAATCTTGGACGCCTTCGTTCTCTTGATGTATTAGCTACTGCCGTACACCTGTTATTATGACCGAAGACCATTTTTCTATAAAACATATTAGATTAAATTAAAATTAGATTCTAAGAAAACGCAGGTTGAAACTAGTTACATAAATTAAAAATTAAAAAAAAATTTCTTCAAAGTTCCCTACAGTAAGGTCTAGAAAAAATCCTTCTGTTAGAGATAAGACTGCTCATGAGTCAGAGCTTGGTTTCTACTTTTTGTTAATATAGTATCATGCCTGTATTTTCGAAGGGGTAGGAAGTGAAGTGGGAGTAAACTTTTTACAAGTTATGTTAAAGGTCCCATTTAATAAAACGTGTGGCTTTTGACATACAATAGGAATAGATTTAGACTCCATGCTATTGGGAATATCAATTAGAACAACCTTGTTCCTGTTATATATTTTTTTAACTTAAAAATATGAAATAAGTATTTCATAATATAATAAGTATTTTACAAATAATTTAAATGTGCCTGCAAAGAAATGGACTTACACAAGCGAAATAATAGGTAAAATGTGTATTTGATATAAATAGTAACATCATTATCATCATAGCCTCTAGATGTCCACTTCTAGACATAGGCCTCCCCTAATCGACGCCACTCCTTCCTTTCCTGGGCCTTCCGAACCCAGCAGCTTCCTGCTGTCTTCTTCAGGTTGTCAGACCATCTGGTAGGAGGGCGGCCTACGCTTCTTTTACCGAGACGTGGTTGCCACTCGATGACTTTTCTTGCCCATCGGTAGTCGGTCACTCGAGCGATTTCGCCTGCCTATTGCCACTTCAACATACTAATTTTGAGAGCTATGTCGGTGACCTTGGTTCGTCTACGGATTTCACCGTTTCGGATTTTGTCACGTAGAGAAACTCCGAGCGTAGCTCTCTCCATAGCTCGTTGAGTGACTTTGAGCTTGTTCATGAGTCCCACAGTAAATGGCCACGTCTCGGCACCGTGTGTCATCACTGGTGACACACATTGGTCGAATATTTTCGACTTCGAGAGCAAAATACGAAGAGTGCTCTGCACACGTATGAGGTCGGATCATTGCTTTAGCCATGTTGATGTTCAGACTTGTTCAGTGGCGAAATAACTGTTTTATCCTAAATAAAGTAAGGAGCTGAGGAGATAACAGCACGTTGACGTAACGGATATAACAGAGGTTATAGGCAAATATAAAATATATTTTAACGATGGTTTGGAAGAATTGCTACCGAGATGAAAAATATTTAATTTAAGGGCAATAAAATTGAAAACAATATATAGTTCCTTTACATTTGCCTGCAAAATTTTGGACCTCGACCTAGCTGAAGATGATTAACTATATACTGACTGTATTTTTACTGTATACTTTTGGATATCCATATTTACTTTTGATGTTATATTGTTTTAATATACTTAATTAACTCATTGAATTTTAACATTTTAGATGTAATCTAAAATTTTTATGTGCAATATTATTTACAAAAAGTTGTTCAGGATTAGTTGTTACATAACTGAGGGTTTGTGGGTATATTTAAATATTTTTTTTATCTGAAGTCTATTTCGTAACGACAAACATATGGTTTATTGTCAATTATTCAGCCTACTTTGTTATAAAGGACCCAATTGTTTTCTTAAAACTAAAAATAATGAACTGTTTTTTGATAACACGTTTATTGCACTTAAACAATTAGTAAATTATCACCTTATGCTGTCACCCTCAGTTAATTATATTGTGTGTAATCAGTACAGTCTATTGTATTATGATAACGAATACATATTTATATTAATATCTATTACATTTCAATGTTTTATTAGTAGTCGTGTTCAATTTTCGATAATAAATGTTCGTAGTGGACTATTTTGTTTTAATTACATTCCAATTAAACCTAAAACAAATACAGATACGGAATAAATGAACACCAACCACCATTATTTTTGAAATAGAGAGATATTTTTGTACATATATTCTACAGCCTTTATCACTTTTACAACTTAAATGAAAATTATCAGTTTTCCAGACCTTTTACATAAGTAACACCAGTTTACTTATAAAGTAACTAAAGTATTGGTTCATTGGTGCGTTTGATCGAATACGACAGCGCCCAAAAATGGCAGATGTTTGACCACCGGCTCACCGAATGTCAACAAGTTTTTAATTGGCTTGAACCACGACACCAGGACGGAAAGTATCAACAACCAGAAGAGAATCTTCACAAACCAATCCAAAACGTAGAGGCTGAAAAAATAGAAAACCAAATTAATTCATATAGGTAAAGATATTCAGTTACAGACTTGAAAATAAGATAGTCAAAGTCACACTTAGATGTCAGAACAAACAAAATATGAGGAGATCCGTGTTCAACAGTAGATATTATATGATGAATATTTTTGGATTGAACTCGGTTTCTTATTATTGATATTTTTTGTATCAAGGAATCCTCGATGCCGTTGAACGGCTACAGGAACTCTATGAACTCATAATTGGACGTTAGGCATGGTAGTTTATGACCATATCAAAATATTGTCATTTGTGAAGTTGGATATGAATTCTTATTCACTATCCGTAAAACAGAGCTTCAGTTGTACCATGATATCCATACTGGTCTAAAAGTACGATAAATTAATAAAAACTTAACAGTAAGTGTTGATGTTAATGAAAACACCACAATTAGGGTCATGATGGCTATTTAATTTATAAAGGCGCTTATTTTTAGTCCGAAAATGAGTCAGATTGTCATTTCAGAGTGTCAGCAGAAATTACACCAACCTTTCCTACACCGAACAACCAGACGCAAGCAACATATCATGCTTTTCTGGTAGATATCCCGATGGTCAGAATGAAATGTTTAGTTTAGTTTCACGTTTCTCATCCAGATAGGATGGGATAGAGGCGTGGAACACCGGCGTCTTTTTCCGGACACATACCTAATTTAGGACTCTCCAAAGTAAGGGTGAATAGACTTTTACTAAACTTGCACACTGTATTTTAGGTCGCATCACGCTTTTCATCAAGCGGGATCGCAGCCAAACTCTAGGCTTTCCTATGATGAGTAAATTAAAAAAGAATAATCCTATATTTCAGCTAGGAATGTCGACATTGTTACGATTTTCCAATTTAATGCACTAGCTATTCTGTAAAAAAATAAATCATTATGTTTATAATAATCATTGTCTTCAAAACGATATTTGTAGGTTGGTAGTTGGTAATTGGATAAACTAGCCTTTGCCCGCTAATTCGTCCGCCTGGTATCAACGTATTATTAATTGAATTCGGTCCATCGCGCTGTGCTATAGATATACGACTCGAGCAGCGTTTAATTATTTTTATTAAACGTTTTCTGCTAAACCGTGCAACCAAATACTATGCTGTAAAAGACAAAGTTTATTCTCACGAAATTGCCGTTAAGGTTTTTAATAGTTTTGTAAGAAAAACTTTTCATATGGATTTTTTTTTCTTATATTTAGCCTAGCAAATAGGCAGATGGTCCAGCTGCCGGTAAGTGGTCACCGTCGCCTATGGACACTTGCAACACCCAGGGAGTCGCCAATGCTTTGCCGGTTTTCAAGGAGAGCTCTCCTTGCGTTGTTCCATGGACCAAGGACCCCATGTCGTAATGCTCCGGAAAAACTTTGGATGGAAGCTCACATATTTTGCAGGT
>DWEC01002056.1:0-12236 GCA_018245735.1 Microceris miodesmiata
GCGAGAACAATTAAAAAAGAGCAATACCTTTATTAGAGTAGATGGACATAGCGGTTTCCAAATAAAACTTGAAGAGCCAAAAGCATTTATGAACGACATTACCAAAATAAAACAAATGAGAAACAATCTCAATCTGTATAAGCCGCAAAACTTGGTCAAACATGAATGACACGTAGGAACAACTTGTGCGAACAGAAATGACAATACAAGTTAACATAGACGAAGTATGTTCCAGGCTTAAGTTCGTACGTGCTAGATAATGTCGGGACCATGAGGCTGCCGACTTCGAGAATAGGGCACTTTGCGCCACATCTGCGAACAGCGAACTGAGAGAAAAAAAAACATTT
Organism: Microceris miodesmiata; assembly: GCA_018245735.1. Lineage (NCBI taxonomy): Eukaryota > Metazoa > Arthropoda > Insecta > Lepidoptera > Hesperiidae > Microceris > Microceris miodesmiata. The sequence goes on from DWEC01002056.1 coordinate 348, forward strand.
TACAAATAAATCTTTTTGTGAGTAATACTTCACAGACCTTATCTCTTAAATTTATCGTTTTCAGACCATTTCTTATACTGTATAATCTTGATGCTCTGGCATATAGAAAATAAACTGTCAATTCTTACTGTCTGTTCTTTCACTGTATAATCTTGATGCTCTGGCATATAGAAAATAAACTGTCAAGTTCACTTACATATAAATATTGAAAAGATCTGAAACTTTCATCTGAAGTTCTTATATCTGTCCCATAATTATAGTCATATACCATTACCAAGTATCATGGGAGTAGAAACCATTCTTCAGAAATGTAGAAAACCATATAAAAACATTTGCCGTTTCGATATAGTTGTCGTCTTTCGGTAATATCTAGTTTTAAATCAGAATAGATTCTAAAGCGAATTTTTTATCTCATAAAAGGTCTATGACTTTATTGGTAACGACTTTGATAATAATTACTTGCATGATATTGATTGGTCACTATCATATACATCTACATGTATTACGGTTCCAAATGCTCTTTGAGAACACAATAAGTTGATTCTTACGGTAACAATTAATTCTGACCTGTCTCTAAGAAAATTCCATATTTTATGCAAATTTTTCGGAGATATTAGTCCTCGCTTCTCGCTGATGATTCAGCGAATATTTAACGAACAACTAGTGCTAAGAAAGGACTTTAAGGAAAGTAATCCTCGAAGTGAAGTTGACGGAGCAGGCAAGGAGTTTAAGAAAATAATGAACGACGCGGCCGCACGCGTGACTTATCTTAGCAGAATGTTGACCTCCCCAACTACCTTACGTGTACCCTTGCCGCTATGATTGTACTCTATTTTGTTTATAGCTATTACTTTCCCTTATGAAGTTATTCATTGTTTGAAGCAACAATTATTGCTGACTTCAACATGTTTCACTTTTGTTTCCTCGGCTCTTATCTTGCTTTTACCTCATGCTTTATCGAGTCTCGTATTAGGATGCTCGATTAATTGTTGTATTTCTGTTTTAATAGTTTCAATATAAATGCAAAAATAATTCGTGACGGGTGGTAATTTAATTTACAGTAACAAACCTGACGATCATGGGTTAAACTCCATTCTTGTACGTTTAAAATCAGACGCAAAAAGAGTTAGTCTATTTTAAAAATGTTTTAATTAATATTTCAAGTACTTGCGAGGTCCGAATTAAATTTGAACACGAGAATTAATTTTTCGAACTAAAAATTTCAGGCATACGTGCTCCAAAGCACTTTAGAGAAACTGGGACAGAATAAGCGTTAGCTTAACTCACATATTTGTGGACTTTATAAACATATAAAACAGATCAACGGCGTGTTTTTCGAGGATAGAACATAAAAATGAAAAAGATACCCATATGAATTAAAATAGTTCGTTATTGTTATAAAAGTATATCAAAAATGTGTCTGTTAAATATAACTTTACCCTAATTTTCACTTCATTCGCGTTTAATAACCCGTTAATCTATAATTAAGTAGAGAAACATTGCGTCTCCTACAACGAGGTTCCATGCTGCGAGGATCCCGTCTGCTGCACATTTTATACCTTAAATCAGCGGTGCATTCTCTTGCAACAAGTATTAATATTCCAACACCACGCTATGTCTCTTAGGGGATAGACAAAGAGCAAAACGTTCCACATCTTACAATTGTTACAGACCTGGTGTGTTTCCTTTACGTGCATTACTATTTTCATAAACACATACTGCTTTCGGAGGCCTTTCACTTCTCTTATCAACTAGTATATCGGTGACGACACCGACAGCGATCACGAGGCTTAATCGTAACGTTTCTGTTGGTTTAAAAATTCGAAATGACACAAATCCCTGGACACTTGGGCCCGAAACAGCCCGGTACAGCAGCAAAGCCGGATCGTGGCAGCCCTACGGACAAGAGAGGCGTAATCCCGGATTACGCTCGCACATGTAGACATCGCGGTACGTACGTACGTGGGCACCCACTCGCTGAGAATTTTGTTATTGCGTAGTAATTGCCTTGTTGAGATAAAATGTGTTCCAATTTAATTTTGCGCGCATGTTCTCATGGCGTTTTCTTAGGGTGTCGAGTTTTTTTATTGCTAGGATTTTTATTATCGACTCTATAGAATCTTTTGGTTTGTACGACGTATATACGATACGAAGTATAACGTTATTTATATATTCGTTTTTTACGCCCGATGAAGGCCAAAAGGCGCTTCCCCTGTTACTTGGGACGTATAACATAACTGGTGAAAAATGGAGATGCAAAACTCTTGTGCTCACTTCTTCCGGCATTGTAAGTGCGATGTTACGTCCATACGTGGCTAAGTCACAAATGCCTGCAATCGCTTTACGTAGTAGATAGACTGAAAATACATTTTTATACGCTGTTAAGATGTGGTATAGTGCCGTAAGATTTATATTTAGAGGCAAACTCCTAAAACAATCATTTTTAATATGCATCTATTGTATGTATGTTACTCCTATACCTTGTCTTCTATTACAGAAATATGTAAAGTTCAAGTAATGGTTGACAATTTTTCTATAGAAACAAAATCCAGTTTGAGGCCGGACACACACGACTGTCCGATTCAATTATCACATGATGTAACGTGATGCATGCGTTTCGTCGTTATTGTCATCGTCACATATATAGGATAGGACAGTTGTTCGTACGCCGCGGCGGATGGTTCGCCGTATGGGTGCGAGGTTACGGGCCCCGAGGTTTCCTTCCTTACCCGGGCAGTCTCAGGGGGTCAACTGCCCCCCCGGAGATCTCACTCCAACGTTAGACGGTGTTGTCATCGTCACCAGCGTATCTCAGTCCACTGTTGAACATTGGCTTCCCTTAATGAGCGCCATCGCGCCCTGTCCTAGGCTTGTCGCATCCAGCTGTTGTATGCGTTTGCTAAATACAAAATCTTATTTTATTATTCACCGTAAGTTAGATGCGGCATTGTCTTAAAACATTAGGTGGCATTAATTCGTAATACTGTACAAGATGCAGATCCCCCACAAAACATCGAGAACGATTCGAACAGAGCCACGACCGGGCAAATGCTCTCCTTGCATAAGTTAAGCCGGCGCCTTAAGTAGAGTTTCCTAACTAATGGGAAACTTGCCTGGAGCTACTAAGTGTTCTCAATTCCAAGTCATTAGGAAATCGAAAGGGGATGCATTAAAACCTTGGCTTGAAAGATTCAATTGGTTTATGGGGCTTACGGTTCAGGTTTTATATAGATATATATTCTAGTTTTTTTTGTTTAATAGCGTTTTTGTCTTGAATTATTTGCCGCAACGCATATGGCTGTTCACAAGAATTTAGAAGAATTAGTTTCCTAAATAGCTACTTCATTACATATAATTATACTCGTTTCCCTGGTTGGTTTTATAATGAACACAACTATAGGATGTTTAGGTCTAAATTGGCATATTTCAAATTACATGTTAAAAGTGTATATGTGGGTATGTATTATGGATGATTTTGAAAGTATTACATATAAACAACATCATGTCTGTATTTTCCCAAAAAGGTAAACAGACGAGTGTAGTATTCCTATGTTTCACCGTCGATCAGATCAGGCATTAGGTCGTATAATCGAGAACATTCGCTAGCATAGCGACGACGGTACTTAGAAATATCGTAAGAATCATAACATCACGCCTATAATTTCCGAAGAAATAGGCAGAACAGTGTAGTACATCCCCACGTGTCACCAATTTCGTTTACGCCCCATTGTGGAATAAGTGGTGACCCTATTTCAATTTACCGGGCAAAGTTAAATTAAATAGATTTAATTAAAATAATGATTACTTAATGTGTTATTATTACATGTAATGCAACGTTTTTACAGTTAAATTGATAAACAGATAATATTCTTCAGGTGTGTGAATTCCCTTAACGTAAAAAACAAGATACATAATGTCGAGAGTAAATTAATTAAAAAAAAAAGAATATTTACAAAATATAATAATGCTGAAAGAGAATAACTTTAAATTGGATAATATCTAAATTTATAGAACATAACACTATAGAAGTAATTTAATTAATATTTTGTGTATGGTAAATAAGTGTTTTGAATAAATTATTAAAATATAACGTACACTAGTGTATAATACGTTATTAGTTATGATAGATTTGACACTATGATACTGTATTTCAATTAGTGCAATTATTTTGGAATATTATTTGCCGACGCGATCAAATGTATGGGTTTTATTTGGTTTAATAAAAATTCATATGCAAGGTCGGTTATTTATAGATATTCAGTAGCAGACCGTAAATCGGCACGTCTGGTCCTCAAATAATATTACTGCACCAATACTTTAAATCTTTGATGCTTCAGCCGTTGAGCTGTTAAGTAAACCTATATTTTATTCTCACGATCTCGCTCAATAAAACACTAAAATCCTGCGCGACATTTTCGTATGTTTGCACTGGCAACATTCCATACGAATCCTGTCATGCCAAGAACTATGACAACAACTCAATGTCATTGTAACACAGATTAAAACTCGATTTATTGACGCTTATGATCCGGAACTGGCAATCATCTTAATTATCCGTGTTCAGCTTTAAAGTTCACTTGAAATGTTTTAGCTGTTTTACAAAATGGCGCCAAAAATTGAAGTGTAATTATGGAGTTGGCAAACGGAAAAATGTCTAAAGAGGACTATTAAAATCTATCTTCTTATTTTAATGTGACATGAGACTTAGTGCCAAGAAAGTATTAAGGAAATGCCAAAAAAATATTTATTACATAAACTAGTTACTAATACAATAAAATGGTGCCGGCTATATATATCCCTATGTTATGTCAATCTCTTTCACACCTGAATGTTTCACTACCATGTGACATTTTACGGCCAGTTCTAGAAGTGATTATTATATTGATAAATCGAAGATATCAAATATTGCTATGATAATAAATAGATTTTATATTAAAATTAAATTAAATGTCTTTTATAATTTTTCAGAACAATATTTTCTGAAAATGAAATGACATTTTTCTTACAGTTCTTTGCGGGATACTAAAGATAAGACTTTTTAAAATAATGGGACGTACTATATATTACTTTAAGTTCACAGTAATACCGTTGCTGGATCTAGTCGCCTGTCGATCTAATTGATTGTGATATATCCTAGCCAGCCAATTATACTTTGTTATATAAACATCTGGCATGAAAGATTTGTCCATCTAGTGATACTAACAAACGCATGTAACATGCTTCTACAAAATGTGCTGATAATATTTAACCTTTCTATAAAATAACGAATATATAGCGTTTGTAGACTATTTATAGGATGTCAAGTACTACATTAGATTGTGTACTGTAGACAGTATCTCTGGGCCCTATTTCTAATGAAATTGTACCTCGACATCGATATAAAGTTACCTTTATGGGCTGAGTCAATTCATAAATCCTCATAGGAGTAAATGAACCATAGTGCATTGAGGCGAGGGCAGCTAATTTATGGTACATCCACATTATAGCAATGGCTAATTGAATCTCCAGTATTATTTTTTTAAATTAATCGACTATATCTCGTACCTATACTGTGATAGACTATAGCCTTAGTTCGTTTCATTCTGAGAGGAGACCCGTGTCCAACAGTGAAACGAAGAAAGCCTTGATGATGACGATATGAAGTACTCGTTTATAGGAATGTATTATATAACTGAAAGAAACAACATTTAATAGCAGTTAAAAGCTTATAATAGCATGAACTTGGTCTATTTTAGAACTATTACAAATTTTAAGATTAGTGTTTACCGACAAGTTAACGGTCCTTATTTAAGCTGAACAGGTTCAGGGTAAGTAGATTCTACGTAGGGTCGTCGTAAAATATGTGATAGAGATATATGTATATGTATGTGTCGTATGCGCATGAGTTACATATTTAGGTATATATATGATATATATATACCACATATACTACTTACGAGTTTATGATACACCATTTAATGGACAAATAATATTTGCAAAAAAAAACTCATGATTTAGAATCGCTAGGCAGGTCACGGTATAGCGCGGTCTGCCTAGGCACGAATAAAGGCCATGGCCGAGACGCACAGCAGTATAGGCGGGGCGAGAATCCCTGCTCTGCGATCCTTAATCCACATTCCCAGCGTGGGGATGATCGGAAAAAACCTTCCAGTGGACTTAAATCGGCTAATAATGATAAAAACATGCTTACGCTTGTTACTAATAAATGTTTTTATGTACTATTACGAAAACTAATTCCTGAAATTTCAAAATTCCTGAAATCATAAGATGGTTATAAAAACGATATAATTGCAAGTTAATTATATATTTCAATTGGAATATGAAAATTCTTGATTAAATAATAACTTGATACAAACTCAAAGACAAAGTTCCTGAAGCGAATTCAACTATTTTAACGCCCTGTTTCTGACATCTTGGGAGTTTACATTTGGACTTGATTTACAGCACTTCCGGCGTGCGGTCACGCCTAATAAACCTGTCCTGAAATACCCCGTACATCAGCAGTGACTATATACGTAAATACTAACATAGTTTAACTGTCTTGTTAAACTAGTGGTTGCAAGTGCGACTGCTGTGAAAGAAGTCCTGAGTTCTTTGGGTCGGGCAAAGTGTTATTGGATTTTTGTAATTTGTGAGTCCCAGTCGTAGCTTGGAGTCTGTGCTTTGGAGATTTGTGCTTCGTCTATGGTCTACAATAGGCTCATTAGGTACTACAAAGACGTATAAGTGGTGAAAATTTGCTGTCTTACACAATTCTGCCTACCCTTTCAGTTAAGTACAGGCGTGTTGCTATGTTATACAATATCTTCGAGTACTAACGGCTTAAACGTTATATTCATTATAACTATTATAATATAAGCGTATAGATAGATAGCTGACGGCTTATTGCCTAATACCTTCACGGTACTTCATTACCATTAGAAGCGAGAGATTCTACGAAATAGTGCTCGTAGCATCGTAGCGAGTCTATTTCTTGTAGCGGGTCTACGCCTCGTAGCGCGGTACATTAAGCTAGTACAAATATGTTCATTGCGGGTCTCATATACCTCTATCTTTAGTATCATATGATTATTTTTTATTAGTTCAAGTTTTATTAAGTTAAAAACTATTTGCAATTAATTAACTCGATTACGATACGATATTGAAAGATTCAATAAACATGTTCAATATTTGAACTAAAAAAAGTTGGTGAGTCACAAAAAAGTGTAATAAAAGAAAGCAATTTTAAATTGCAACTTCATACGTTGCTGTAGTGGCTATCCAATTACCCGGGTATCGATTGAGCCGGGCATGGTGTTGGGGCGGCGGGCGCGCGACGTTTGAGGGTGCTCGATGGTGTAACCGACACATTTCTGTATTCGAAATGCGGACTTTGTGTTTAGCGCTAGGAAATACTCATTTACTGCACTCAAAGTATAAAAATTGTCAATAAGTATTTTTTTTTATTATTTATATTTGTATTTTTAATGAATGGTTTGTATAATAAGGTATTATACATATAATTTATTCTTTAATTTCGTGGCTAATCGTTCGTAAAAAGTACACCTAATAAAAATTATGAGAAGATTATACTTTGATTATTTGTGACGTCATACGTTTAGTATTAGTCAAATTTTCATTAAGACTTCTTAATTTAACCCCTAAATTAGTTTATAAAAGCTTTAGAGAGGTCGCAATATAATCGTGCAATGTGGTAGACTATACCTTGAATTTCTCTTATTCTGAAACGAGCATTAGGTCCAACAGTGGAACGATGCATGTGAGAATAAAACTTATCACACCTTAGAACGCACCGAAAAATATGTCAACCCCTTGAAAAGGACTCAAATAGGAACCTGATATCGACGGAGAAACTCGAGTGTGGGGTAACGGGACTGTCATCGGTAAGCATTCTCGACTTCATAATGTTTATATTGTGTTTCTATATTCTTTACACTTTTTGGGGTTATAAAAACAGACGGACAAAAAAATAATTTATGAAAAATCTATGACACTGTTGATTGTCATCGTGAATGGAGGAGTGAAGGAGTGGACTAAAGGAGTGCTTCTTTGTGTAAGGATCATATTTAAGATTTTTCGTTACAGAGATGGTCTATTTCCGACGCAGGTAGATTGAGATTTGGATATCTTAACCTGTACTTGAGTGCAGCTCAAATTTGCCGAAAACCTCAATTATATTTTACTTCTTGGGATGGGAGATATTAATAAAGATGCATCTAACAATATTTATGTACATAAATGACTACAAGGAGCTTTTGTTTAAACTAACACATTAGGCATATAGATCGGGACTTATTATCTTCTGTGTTCTTTGAAACATTCCAACGTGCCTCCGACATATGCACAATGTGAATTCCATTTTAGATAATTATGTTGCATATTTGGACAATACCTCGTTTTCTGCTTACCTGTTAAGAAACCTGGTTTGATGACATATTAATAATAATGGACAACAGAATAAAAATATATAAAATTTCGTGCAAACCCATTTGACTGTATTTATTGGTTACACGTTTTGAACGGCTGGTGAAGCTACGAGTATGTGTACTGACGCGTAGCATATTTCCTGTCAGTTGCATCGCACAACTTTTATTTTTAAAACACATACTGGAAAGAGGACAATTTTTTGTCAAAAAAGTGTTAAACACGTTCTAGTTAATTGTTTATGGTACGCAAATCCATAGAGAATAAAAGTAAATGCAGAAGTGTAAAAGTACTGCTAATTTCTGCAGAAAATCTGCCAACAAAACACAAAATGTTATTAAGTTACAATAATAGTAAATTCAGTTGAAGACAGTGTGTGCTTTAAACAAAATAAAAGCTATCAAGATCCAGTACGAACAAAATTGAACTCGTATTAAAAGTGTGAAAGTTTAAAGTATACAGTATAAGTATAAAGTACAGTACAGTAAAAGTATAAGTATAAAGTTTAAAGTATAGTATATACTGTTGTATTGTATGGTGTCTCCTATGAGTTACTTACCACAAACGAGGATTTACTGTCGCCTAACAGAATTAGCGCACTTGATCGAGCACCGCGCCGCCCCTATTGATATTAGTGTGGCTTATAACATTACAGGTCGCTCACCTCGCTTGTATGACTTCAGTGTATAGTAAATGTAAGTAATATTGGAGATCGATAAATATTAAATAGCCTAGTTACATAATTGTGACAATAAAAATACTTGAATGACGAAACAGTTGATGGAAGTAGGTGCCGAGGGTGGCCATGATTCTCCTAATTTGACTAAGTAGATTAAAATATTGGCAACACTGATGGAGAGGTCAGAAGTCTGCAAAACCGACAAGTTTGAAGAGAATATCAAATGTAGAGGTATCTTGGATCTGTAAGGATATAAATGTATGCAGCACAGTGGTCTCTTTCTATCTCGTACCAGTCCTAGAGTGAGGTATAATAATAAAAAAACGAATTAAACTTTTAATATAAAGTTGATATGTTTTGGAAGATTCGGAATAGCTCAATATTTTAATTCGCTTATATATGGTATTTTATATTTTACAATAGTAAAATACAAAATTGACAAGACATTTACGAGTCGCGAGACATTTAACAAAATGTCTCGTCACGAGTCACGTGTCGAGTCACGCGACATTTTATAAAATGTATGTAAAACATACATACGTTAGTTAATCAATAGAATGGTATTCCATTGATTTTTATTAATTAAGTATTTTAATCACTGTACTTTTGATATGAACAGAAGATAGCCATACGAAATCTCATCATTACCTAAAAATACGATAGACCTGTTTTTTTTTTCTTTTTTTAATATTTAGCTCGACAAAGAGGCAGTCGGGCCACTGGATGTTTAGTGGCCGCTGTCACCTATGGACATTTACAACATCCGAATAGTTATACGGAACACAAGACAGTGGTTATTAGTTGTAACAATCATCATTATCATCAACACAATCATCAGTGTGCTCCCCTTCACTGCTGGACACAGACCTCTCTAATACTACGCCACTGAGCAATGTTGTAACAAGGGTTTCAAGTAACTTAATACTATAGGCGGATATTATATAAGCCTCATAACTCATTACCGTGCATCAACCCGTATCCGCCCTTTGTACGTCTTCAGCACGTGACTGTTTATGTAGGGCGCCCACCCTTTGAGAGGTTCAGAGAGTACTTAGCGGTACCACAATAATTATGACTTGTGTCATGAGTCGTGTCTTTAAATTATTTGTTTAAGAAATGCGTTAATAGGGATATTTATTTTGGTCTTTAAAGTTACTGATTATGATTAAAGAAATGCATGGTTATTAATGATGAAAATTTATTGTAGTTAGATAATGATAGTAAAGATGATGATGATAATGGTGGCGATGATGATGATGATGATGACGAAGGTGATGATGACGACCATCATAAAATTGTGTCTAATGTTCTGACATTAGACTGCTCTGGCATTGCCTTGCACACCTTATAGTTCTCCATTAAATTTTGTAAAGCGTGTGCAGTATGTCAACCTCCATTAACCCAACAGACTATGGTCGTGATCGTTCTGATTCTGAGAGGAGACCCGTGTCATACAATGGATCGATTTCATAATGACTACATAAAAATATGACATTAAAACAAGGGCTCGAATGCGTAAGGGTGTTTTAAACAAAGGTCATACGATCTGAGCCACCCTAACTCGCGTCATGTTACAATATATCCTTGGTATTACAAAGCGCGGTAATACATGGTACCTATATTGCATACAATTAAATAAAGGAAAAAAACGATGGTAATTTTGAGTGCCAATATAAATAATATTATTATCATTATTACTAATATATGTACATATATATTTAAGAAAATTTAAATATCACTTACCAACGGTGATGGAAAACATCGTGAGGAAACCTGCACACCTTAGAATTTATAAAAAAAAATATGGCCTTAATCTTCTCAATATGAGAGGAGCCCTATATTCCAACAGTGAAATTATTAATAGGGCGATTGTATTAGGAGTACTACAATCCTCTGCCTGCTTCTTTTAGGAAATACAGCCGTATATCCGAACTAAATAACAATATTTAGTTTGTGAATAAATATGTAATTCACTTGACTAATTTCTCCACCTAAGGCAGGTGTTTTAGCGAAGCAAAACTGACTAACATGCAAAATTTGTTCCATTAAATTTTCATCCCGTTGAAACGACGTCCCGCGGGAACCAACTATTAACTGAGTTTATTTTAGTTGGCGAGTTTAAATTATTTATTGGCGGGCTGATATACGTTTAACTTAGCTCCGCGAATGCTTTTTGCGTAAATGAAACTATTGTGCGTTGATGTTGTATGTTATTTTGTCCTAAACAGATATGTTACATGTGTTTTAATTTGCTGTTTTTTATACCTCTTTACATATTAAGCTGTAATACGAACGTTGTTTATTATTGCGGTACCCAATGATAACGAAAAAAAAACTATCTTGTCATACATAATATGTCAGGCAATGATTTGCAGTTTAATTTAATAAAAATTGCAGAGAGTCACAGAGGATAAGTTCACAATCACCGTGTATAATATTATAAATATACTCAAATGATTAATAAAAATCTTCCTATCATTATCAATCACCTCGAATGTCAGTATTTTTGACACCAAGAAAAACTTAAAATACATCAGCTTCAATTATTAATATTAAGAAATATATAAGTAAACAATAAGTAATAAATAGAAATTATATTAATTTCAAATACATTATTATTATTTAATGATACATTAATAATGTAAACACGTAAAATATTATACTTTAAATCTTTTCTGTTTTAATTTTTTGCAATGGAGTAACTCCATGTTTATTCTGTAACAACCCTTGTCGTACAGAAAGACAAGACTCTTTCCCCGGCAGCAAACAATATGCAAACTCAATTA
>DWEC01002057.1:0-12232 GCA_018245735.1 Microceris miodesmiata
ACCTCGTACAGGTCCGAAACTAGTCGGGCCACCCCGAAAAACGTACGTGAGTCAAGCCGGTACATTCATAATCACCTCCATTTCCTTAAAGATTTGTACTTTCACGCCTCGCTGCTTTCTCCTTGTCCATGTCGGAGTCCGCGCACGTCTCCACGGACACGCTTTGACTGTGTCGTGATCCATCATCGTATACATTAACCAGACCGCAGCCTAAAAATATATTCAATTGAGTCAGGCATCTCTTTGCGGAAATCCATTGTTAATAGTTGGTTATTTAGTAAGGCTATGCGATATACGAAGTATTAGTGAGTATACCCATATAAAGTGTACACTGCTCATCTCACACAAAAATCATATGATCATGCAAACTATATATAAATTATACACCACAAGTGCCACCACTGACGGAGGCTTCACGCCTAAAACGGAGTATCATCAGGAATATGGATGTTGCAATAGTCACTTGCAAAGTCCAGTTATACAAAGTAGTCTAAAAATATTCTATCCTTGCCGTCTTTCAATTAGTGCCTGCAATTGTAGCTATAAAAGTGGGCGATAATACATCCTCGTAGACGCTTGGTGTCTTCCCAGAGACAGTTGTCCCATGAAAATTAGCTTAACTGAAGATGGTGTAGAGGGGATAATGAGGGACGTAAAGAAAGCCATAAAATATGTTTTTTTTGTATATTTTCGGTTTCAGCCTGATATGTCAACAGTTAGTTTATTTTATTGTCAAACCATAGAGCGCAGCCTTAAATTTTGTTTTTTTTTCACAACTTATTTTAATACAATTTATATATGTTTAAAAATGTGCGGTTTCGATTATTCACATTGAAAATATAGGCCGACTCACACCATTGTGTTTGTAATTATTATCCTAATTCTACCTATACTGAGTAATATAATTATGCCGTATTGTTATTTATCAAGAAGTATTTATAAATTAGTAATAGGGTAGTCAAAATTTTACCAACTCTTGGAATCCGAGGTTTCGAATTTTAACACTAGACTCTACCTTACAAAGTTATAAACGTTTCTTTCCTTACAAAGTTATAACAAACATCGGTTGTATTAAACATAGAGTAATAGAAAACATCGTAATACGCCTTCCTCATCGTACCCGACCTAATCTAAACTTTTCATAACATTTTCTGAAGCCTTTGAGCTCTGCCAACCCGCTCTTACCTAGCGTGGCAGGCTGTGGCCTTAGTTCTTAACATTTTGACAATACATCCGTGTCCGATTGGAACATTAAAAATATACTATGACAATAATTATTATTATGATGATGTAAATGAAAACGATGATGATGATGATGTTGCTGATGATAATGAAGACGATTCTGTACCATTAACCGTATCAATACACGATATCGCTCGTTTTCGCACCTCTCTAATGCACAAACACGGACGTAGCAATTACACATGGCTGTGAAACGTTACTATAAATAGAAACACCATGTAACTGCATTGTAATGCAGTGTAACTTGTGGCATGAAGCGATTTCTGAACATCGCAATGTTTTGAACGAAGCTTTAGCATCGGACTTAACAGGTATCAGTTTTGATCCCAATTAATTTATGGTAATCAAATTATATTACATCACGCGTGTATTTACCCAAAGGTGCAGGCAGAGCAATGTATCCCACTTTTTCAACAGTTATGTTATACGGCCCATGGAATAGGGAGTGAGCCAATTTGCTATACACCGGGCAACAATCCAGCCTCCGAGTAATATAGGGAGATTCAAGTTAAAAAAATCCAATAATACCTTACAAGATATGGGTATCGAATACGGAATTTCTTGTCCAGCAATCGCGCTGGCACCTACTAGTACGATATCGCATCTATAGGTAAGCCGACTTCCGCACGATGCCGCTCAGACTGTAAAACTCGCATGATCTCCGTGAATCATAGCGCAAATAACTCTCGGTAAACAGTATGTAGTAGTCTTCCCAAAATAACCGCCATGAATGAGTGCCCCTATATATAAATGGAATGCATTAAGGTGCTGCCAAATCGACGCGGCTAATAAGCGAGAGCGATTGTTATATTACGACTTCAACAATTGTTTACCTATTTATTGTAACTTCTGGACTAAATAAAGCATTTGAAAGCATTTGAAATTTTGAAAGACTTGATGTGTGTGTGTGTGTGTTTGTTGATAGACAATGTGTGTAAATGTAATGTCAATTAAAGAAAATGTTTGTGTAGTGAATATGAAGTTATAAAATTTAAAGCAGCTAATTACATTGTAATGTTTGTTTATGTCATACATTTCAACAGTTTATAAATAATTCTGTTGTATTTTTTTATCCAATACATCTTGCTTCTTGTATTTATTTTGGAGTACCGTTTGTGTACTGACGCTATTGGGTTTATTTATAGGATTTTATAACTCGCCCGTCTCAGTTAAGTTTTTTTATGATATTGTTACGAATGTAGACAGTACCTTTTTACTATCGAAGAATTGAAAGTACTTGTATTACTGTCGATTTATGCAGTAATTAATAACTAAATTATCCAACCGACATAACTGTTGTCCTTAAAAGGGCAGTAGAAAATAGCTAGATGTGATCTGCTAGAATCGAGTGTTGTGGCCAACCATAGTAAAGGTATATGTCTAGCAGTGGAACGATAGACGTAGATGCTATGAGGTTGATGATGATGATGATGATGATATGAATCTATTAATGCGAAATATCACATATAACAACACTATCGTAACCCTTGCGCTACGTGACGGTTGTCTACCATAGAACGCATTGAATGCGCACGCTTTGATTTGACCGTAGCTTTAGGCTTTGTTCAGTCAACTCGCGCGTTCGTTTCGAGAATTTTGATGTATTAACGTGGAAGTTGTAGCGGGGTACGTGGGCGGTTGCCATGTCATGTACACACATAGACACACAACCAAACAAACACAAATATATGCATACAAACACACCTACACGTATTATTAATAAATCATTACCATAAACACTTGTCTAATCCACTGTTGACAGGAGTCTCTTCTTAGAAGGAGAAGGATTAAGCTGGAAGGATATGCTCATTAAGTGAACCAAACCAAACTAGTGAAGAACCCTCACATGTACAGGTTTTCGCACAGTGTTTTCTGACAGGGTTATAGTCATTAATACATTTCGGGGTAAAGGTCCCACGGGCGAACTCTTACTACGTGATCGACGTATGGATAACCACTGTTTGGCACGAAATTTCTATCGTCATATACTTATTATGTGTATGTATGTTTGTACATATGTATGTTATAATGTTGTCATGGCTACGATATTTCTACATCGCAATGACCTCCACTCTTCAATCAAACGTATCCCATTCATAAA
The DNA here is from genome assembly GCA_018245735.1 of Microceris miodesmiata. Classification (NCBI taxonomy): domain Eukaryota; kingdom Metazoa; phylum Arthropoda; class Insecta; order Lepidoptera; family Hesperiidae; genus Microceris; species Microceris miodesmiata. The sequence goes on from DWEC01002057.1 coordinate 3,344, forward strand.
TTCCAACCGTAGTATTAGCAGTGACGTCAATTTTAAATTTTGCTGTCTATACCCACTAACTAGGAATTTCAATAAATTTAAAATGTGGCAATGCCACATTAATTCGTATTTTCGAATGAATTCGCGTAAACAGACATGCGGTTCGACTGAGTAGATTCATCATCATTATCCATGTTTTGGTCGGGTCACGGGGATTCAGAATGAGAAGGGTTAAGGTCTTAGTGCAACAAACAGACCATAGGGTAAGAACTTCATTTAGACAACTGTATACTGTGTAGGTTTCCCCGCGAAATTTTTTTTCACCAAGTGATATTAAGGTTGTGTAAAATACCTGTGTAATGTATATATTTAGTCACATGTATATTTTATGTCTATCAATCCGCACTTGGCTGAGGTTGTGGACTATTCTTATCCCTTTTCATGCTGTGAGAAGACAGGTGTCTAACGTAACTCTAAGACATATGTATGTAATAAAACGTAATATCATGCCTGTAATCCTGGAGAGGATAGGCTGAGGAGCGTAGAACAATCACGTTGCACATACATATATAAGTAAATAATATATCTTAAGCTGCGTCGCCCATTGGCGGGTAGAAAAGTCTAGAACGTCGATAGTGCTATTGTCCGCCATTGAACCGCGTGTTCACTCGCAACGTTTCCGCTTTGTTTTCCTCCTACCAGACTTTTTGTTGTCACTTTCGTGAGCCATTGTATGTGTAGTTAGTTACTTGTTGTTGTGTTTTGTTTCGTATGCAACTTCCGGATTTATTGGTCCAATGGTTGGAGAGCGAGATGTCAGAGCCGAGGGTTGCGGATTCAAATTCTAATATTACCATAGTTCTGAGTTTGGTCGACGATTACTTTGTTACGCCCAAGTAATTAGAACGACCCTTATCTCATTGGGCCTGTTTATGTCACAATATAGACATGGAACGGGAATATAGTAAGTATTGCTTTCTTTTGGTTATTCAAATTGGTGTATCTGAGGCGTAGGATGCTCTGGAAAGAATAGCCATAATTACCATCGTCATCACCATTTCTATCAACATCATCGTCTCATCATTTAATTTCAATGAAAACAGGTAATATTTAAAAAAAAAACCCAATTCCAACAAAAAAATAAACTACGGAACCACCAAACTGTATATACCTGTCATTATTATAATTACCAAAAGGCCGATAGCTGTCCAAACACCGAGTTGACTGCACCCTTCTGTGACAGCGAACACAAAACATATCTGTTTACTCTCCACACAGGTAGCGGCGGCTGATAACATCCTCGTACCTCACCCGTCTCTCTCTTCTCTTCACCCCTCTCTATGGTGCACCGTTGCAGGGGCTTTGCCCTCCGCACGTGCGTTATAGTTTCCTCTCTAGCGGTAAGCACTGTGAGGTATTGTGTGCGCTAGATTAGTCCGGTTGTCGACTAGGCGTTTTTTGCTATTTGCCCTTTCGTTTAAAAAAAGTTCATTAATGATAATAATAAATATAAAGCCTTTTTCTTTCATTTTGCTGTATTGTTTTCACTGCTTCGTTTGGGTTTTTTGAATTTGAAATTACTAATACTCGTTATGGATTCGAAGTCTGGATCAGTGTCCAGTGTATGGCATTAAAGTCATCACCTATGTCAGTGTGGGACATATAACGTAACTTGTGTAATGTAGCAATGTACTACACTCCTCTGTCTATCTTTTCCTACCCATCTGGAATTATAGGCATAATATAATGGCACATATTTTACAGTAAGTTTCTTAATCGTACCTACACGTGAAAATGGTCTTTTAATAATATGATTTTCATTGCAAATTATAGGAATAGTTGTACAGTCAAATAAATAAATAATAGTCAAAAAAATAAATATGTTTTTTACACGAGCAAGTAAAAAAACGAACAATGGCGTATGCGAAAGATATGAGAACAAGAAAAGTGCTGCCCTGAACGGAAGTGACAACAAATAAAACTAATATAATTGCGTTCAATTTCCAATACAACTGTATTTAATTGATTTATACTTCATTGTACGTTTTATACTTACATTGCGATTTTGATTAATTTTCATAATTATTATCACGCCCTATTCACATTATTTCATTAACCCTAATATCAGCAGATTTCCTTCTTTTTCTAGATACGTATTGGTTGATCTATCTATCGAATGGATCGAAAACGCGCCTAATGTGTAAATGGCCTTATCGTGAACGGTTATTTTTTAACGACCAAGTGAACCGTGAAAAAATATAAAATTCGACGTGTGAATTTGCGTTTTGACTTTGCACATTGTTAATCTGTTTTATCTGACCGACGAGGCAGTTGCCTTCGATGTCAGGTAATCTTTCAGTATGAATGAAGGTTCCTTGATGCTATGAATAGACAGTAGACATGATTGGTACAGCTGTGGGGGTCAATAGGATGCACCTAATTGGAAACAAGGTCTTAATAACGCTGGATATCAAGGTGTAGGTCTGCTCGGGGCTTTACGTACAATATGTCATACTTTACCCCAAAACACTTATCGAGGCAGGCATTCAGGCGGATGAAATATGGAATATTTAGAGTTTAAAAAATGTAGTTTATTTATTGTTCATAATGTGTGAGTACGAATTAAGTAATGATTGGAGTCAGCCACCCTTTTAAATCATGTAAGCCTGTGCTAGGAGACTCCGCTTGTGTGTGTATACAGATAGTTAAGTATATCCACATAATTCCAAGGGAAAAGGGTCGCAAGAAAAAAAACGTTACAGTACAGAGAGAGAGAGAGAGAGAGAGAGAGGGAGCAGTATAAAAATTCTGATGTGAATCAGTTGACTGAATTTCACGCCAATCATTGCGAATTGAGACAATTGAGGGTTTGGGGGCGGGCACCAGTCATCCCACTTATGGTACTTCTTCCGCGTTGGCGTCAATTTTCAAATCTAGAGTATGACCAACTTCGTTTCAATGATTGATTAGACTGTAACTGTATGTATGTGGGATCGTGCAAGTGATATTTTCGAATCGAATTTTATATCGAACCCGGGACCTCCCGATCGGCAGTTGCACTTGCAACCAATACGACCAACAAGGCAGACTTTATAGGCAGACAGATTATACCTTACAATATAAGGCTTTTGGAATAAAAAGTTTGTTACTGACAAAATATTTGGGACTTCATCAATTAAAATAATTTAGCCCGAAACTATGTCAAAATTTAACTGAGATTAAATCCAACCTTTCTACTTCCTCCCAACTGCTGCTGTCATTACGTAAACAGAAAACGACGTCCCAAAGAGACCAGAAGTACATTGTCCCATTAACACCGCAAACATTTTGTCCCGTCGCATCCGAAATGATTCGAATGAATAGTTGTTTCGTGAATAGCGTTCTTTGTTATCCAATTTCGCGAGTAACGGCACCGAATCCAGCACATCGACTGGATGGGAGTCAATGACTTCCCACAGGATAATCTTATTGAAATCGTTCACTCAGAACGGGGAAATATTGATGGGCGTTTTGGTGAGAATCGATACCCTAGTGGTTTAGAATTCAGTCTCTCACTTTGGGGTCCCTGAGTTCGAACCATGGCGCGCACCTATTTACAAACATTTGGGTTTTAAGATTAAATATAACTTGCCTTCATCGTGAAGGAAACCATCTTAAACATGATCTTATCTGTGACCAATGTTGTACGTTACGCAGTTGACCAAAATAAAAAAAGCCTATTATGCAATATAAAACAAAAACAAATTTTAAATTTTAAAAATATCAGATTTTAAAGTAAAATACCAATTTTATTCCATTTCAACAGCAGTGCATAAGTTAAGGCTGTAGTATCTGTATCGGCCCAGTATAGAAGAGGTTTTTATTTGAATACTGGCCTTGGTTAAACATTGCTGGCCAAACCTTAGGCTAATAATAATTAGTCTAAGGTTTGGCCAGAATTAGTCACTAATTCTTACATATTATGTTCATTTCGATTACGTTTGTTGCAGGTACGTTTATCTTCAGCTGTACCGCTTTTTGATGATGAGAGATAAAACAGAGTGAGTCGTTAATAATGTAATAATAATAATATCTTGGGACAACTCCACGCATTTGAAATGAAACATTGACAATAGTATAACATAGTATATTATATAGAACGCTGAAGATCATTTATCGTCAAACTGCATTGTCGCGATCCTGAATGTTAATGGGAAGGTCGTGGGTTCGATTTCCACCCTAATCACGTATTTTGTTAGTCAAGTTTGTTCTGCGGGTATATAACATTATCGGTATGAATATCCATTCAAAAACTCACATACCTAATGTATATATATCACTACCGAACTTTGCAATTAATTAAAAAATTAAATTTATTTACACATACAAGAAAATATGAACAATCGTTCGAAGCTCATCCTCGAGCCGTCTCCATCCATTCATTCATACGGTGTCGTCATCAGTACTATTGCATCAGGAATGTGCGCGAGTGTAGTACGTGGACTGGCGCCCCCCATTCATCATGTGCTCCAACAGTCACATGTTGGGTATAACCCGCAGACATTAACTAGGCACCTTGCTGTATATTGTATTAGGGTATTAGAGACATAAAAATTAAAAAGTATTTCTACAATTTTATCTCACTTGTAAAGGATCTGTTCTTTATTTCAGAAATGGAAATGCATATTAATAGTTAGTTGATTTTATTAACTGTTTTTATATGTTAAACAATTATCTTCACATTTTAATTATATGTATTTTCGACGGATTAATCTATTCATACATATTCCTTATTTTGTCATCTAGTCGTATAGAATGTTATAAGTAGAGCTTCCATCCTAGATAAATACAGTAATTTCTTGTTATACCCGCGAGTTACTACATACTATAGGTATCGGTAAACGGAATCCGAGGACGGGAGGGGAAGCCAATTCCTCGCGAGTGTCAAGTTGATTTCTGCGTGTTGTAGATAGTAGCACGCGGGGCCCCACCCACAGCTACTATTGTTAGAGCGACTACACATTATCCGTCATGTTACTATACTTGTTTCCATTTCTTTGCCACATTTTTGTCTGGTATATTTATTAAAATTGATTATAACTTTTAAGAGGTGTTTCACAACGACCGACTTAAGTTATCTAGCGATTTAATTATGTTATACCACAGTTTTATATATGATTAGGATTTTTTTTGTTATTAGGATAATAAATGGCAAATCGATATATGAAATCCAACATGAAATATGTAAAACATCCGTTTACATATTTTTGACAGTTATGAGTAGATGGACTGCAAGGAATAGGTACCTAATGTTTCTAGATTCTTTCCTTTAATCATATATACATGTCGTGTAATTATGATTTCTTTTTTTGTCTCTGTATTTATTTCCCTTCATGATATGAACAATAAAGAATACTTCTACTACCACTAGATATCTTCTTCCTATTCTACATAAACTAAATCCAAACGTACAACATGGACTTACTACCATCCTCGTCTACATTCATCATACACATGTTCCTCCTATTATGCTCTAAGCCACTAATAACTTATAGTACATGTTTGAAGTAACAATTGAACAATTGTACGATGTTACTCGTATACGTTCCCACGGCGCTCGCTCAGCGGCAATTGTTTTAAAGACGACTGATGAATGGGCTCCATTGTGGCCCATGGTATGTCTAGCTGGCCAATGTACATACATATGTACACAGCGCCCTAACTGGCCGTAATCGGATGTAATTTGAGTCTGTACGCCTAGTTGTTATTGGCCCCAGCTGTGCTGCTGGTGAGCGCGAGTTCGATGCTCAATTGTGAACAGTGTATATGAGATGAGTAAGAGTACCTATTTGTTCTGAGTATAACCGTATTGTTAGAAATGTCATCTGTATAAGTATGTAGGCAGTGTGTTGGCAGTGTGTTGGCAGTAATAATTCTGTTTAGTTTGGAGTCGGACTGCTGTACATAAGCTTTCCGAATCAAATGAGACTATGATCGGAACCGAATATTCGACTCCTTCACTTTAGGCGGACCATAAACGGCAAAATGGGTACTTCAGTTAAACATGACAGCCTCGTTGGTCGAGTGGTCAGACATAAGTGGACTATATTATTGTTTGTCTGATCGAAACATCTGTCCCACATAAATGATTATATATTGTGTCTGACATGACTCACCCATCGTTCCGAGTCATCCTACATCCGAGAGCCTTCGTCTTTAATGAAGTCCAATTTGCTGCGTGTGGGCTCCGAAACATGGAAACGATAAAACTAGACCTATACGTCCATCTCAACGTTCGTGATACTCAGCTGCACTTGCACACCAAAAGAATCGTGCAGTGTTATGTGTTTTTTGTGCAGTGGTCAGTATATTCGTCTTTGTATATTGATTGACCTAATCACATAATGGTCAGTTAATCTGACTGTAGAGCTAGAGTTCGTGGATAAAATGCCCACCAGGGACAAGTACTTGAGATGTATTTAGGTGTAAAATTGTACATATATGTAAGTACATGATTATGTAGTTTATCACCCTTCTGGTAATCATAACATTTTCTTCGGGCCTTCTCTCTTCAAGCCTACAATAGGATCGCAACCGTTTAGATCAGGTCGTGTAAGGAGATAGAGTTCCCCTTTTCACCTCTATTGAACAACATTAGGAGTGACCGTCTCTCATATCACCTATTCTGCAAGTCTTTTATGGATTCATTTGAGTCCTATTAGGATATAGAGCAGTTAAGAAATTGAAAACGAGAGACTGTAGCTAAATGACATCAATTTCCTTGGTCGGTCAGCTGTGGTAATAGAACGGATTGACATTTACCGCTTGGTTAGTGTTGCATGGTGGCTGTGCACAAACGCTTCCGGTCTAAAAACATTGGCTGGCTTCAATTAACGAGACCAATCTATATCTTCGTCGCGACTTCGCTGCGGTTTGCGACAGTTCATAAATGAGCTTGGATAGGCAAAACAATTCAAACGTCCAATAACTATTGAACAGTCTTAAATAAAATGCAATAAAATTACTCTTTATTGTACACCAAAAAGATACAGAAACATAGACAATACGTATTATGAATCCACCAAAGTAAAAGGGGATAAATGGGACTCCCAATTAAGTACGACATAAGTACAGTCGGATACAGTCATCGTTTCGTTTTATAGTTTTAATTGAGTACTACAAAATACGGTCGAGTACAGTCATCGTTACATTACAGTGTAATCAACTATGACATAAGTACGAACGATATAATTACAGTCGCAGTTGCGTTATAAATGCAATTCAACGTGAACAGGAACGCATTGCGTCGCGTCCATCTAACGACTTCCTGCTGGCGGCCACAATCGTCCAATTAGGGCGCACGATAAACCTTTAATCGCGTTGCGTCGCGTCAATTCTCTAAATACGGTATTTACTACTGCAACTCGAAAGTTACTCGATTTGAAGTCGCGTTGATTGAATTAATTGTATGTTATATAATAATTGAATGGAATATTAGTACATGGTGATTAGTTCTGGACACTGTTTAGTTCGTTATAAGTACAAATATTATAGACAGGTTGTGCAACAATAGTAAACAATCGTTACAATTGTTGAATCTTCAAAGGTCAAAGATAAAGTTGGAGGGCTTTGACCTCACCTTATAATTCCTGAACTTGACAATATTTTGGGTGGGAGTTGAACCCACAATTCCCGGAAAAGTAGCACGTTCACTAGTTATCGCTCCCAACAGGCCAGTCTGTAGCATTACAACATTTATAACCAAAACGCCTATCATTCGTTAAGATTCTTTTGATAAACGAATATGACACTAGAAGTACGACCGAGTACCAGGGATTAAACCAAGTTAGAAGTTCTAATGTCATATTTCATATCGAAAGCTCTTCTAGTACTGGTATCGCGTGAGGATCACCAATAACATTTTATTAGCAGAACAAACTTCAATCATAAGCTATAAGTGTAAAATCAAACTTACTTCATTCGCCAGTCGGCCTTGTTGGTCGAATGGTTGCAAGCGCGATTGCCGATCGAGAAGTCCTGGGTTTGAGACCCAGATCGAGTAATATTGGATTATTGTAATTTAGATTATCTAGTAGAAATTTCTAGAAATAGTTCGGAATCTAGATATGTGCTCAATGTATAGTAATAGCCTCGCCACCTACTCCATGATGGAACGTAAACGTACGTCAAGTCACTGGTGAAACTTAAGTGTGTCCGAAATTCCCCTGCCTACCCTTTCGGGGATTAAACGCGCTGTTCTGTTTTTCCCACGTTTAGTCCGTTCGAAACGGTATAGCAAGTTCGCATGAGAACCGCTAGTAAGCGGTTAGCTATACCTTATGTTATTTCCACATCCGTCTGCATGGGCTCTGCTCACCGTGTCGGTATCGTAACGGGCCTCGGTTTATAGCCTCGCCTGAGGGACGCCGGTCTTAATGTCCCATCAATCTTGCACTTGCTTGACATCTAGTGTACAGAATACGCGCGTATATGGAGAGAGCAATACCTGTACGCGTCAGGTTGTGAGGATAGAGATGTTTGGTAATCGAGCTCTGTGCCTACCCTGTAAGGGACTTAGTAACATAATGTAATTTAAAGTAACATCTTACCTGTGATCCCATAAGGGTAAGCAGAGGAGGGTAGTAAACATTAAACATACAGCATGTCTATATTGCACTATTTCTCATTTATAGTTTTTTTGTCATATCTGGCCTCAATGTCTATTGTTGACTAAATCGTGGTCTCAAAAAATCATTTTTTTTATGACCTGACATCACGCCTGTATTTCCTCGACAGGGTAGGCAGAGTGTAGTACTCCCACGTTTTACTAATAATGTTTTAGATCTTACGTAATAGGGGATGAGACTACTGCGATATTCCTGACAGAAATCCTATAATGATAGTAATTATTATTATTAGGCGTTCCGTTAC
>DWEC01002058.1:0-12229 GCA_018245735.1 Microceris miodesmiata
CAAACAAACAAATGAAAAGTAAAAATTATTTTAAATTACAGAACTCCTTGGTAAGAAGACGTTTAAGTTGAGTGTCATTGGTGAAATATAAATCTAAATCTATATAGCGCGATGTTCTATTAAATAAGTTAGAAGATCGTACTAAAAATGAATTTCGCCTATATTTACTTTTAATTGCGGGTACTGACTAGGCTTAGACTAGGCTTGCGAATATTACGTGAGTGCACTACAAGTTCCAGTTCGCTTAATAACTCAGGGCAGTCAATCAAACCTTTTGCTAGTTTAAATAGAATGATAAGTAGGCTATATTTCTTCTCGTGGTTATGGGTAGAATGTGAGAGTTTTACAACGTAGCTTATAATTAGAGTATATTTTTTTGCTTTAAATTGGATGAAACGGAGAAAACGCTTTTTGAATGCGCTCTATTCTGTCAACATAAATATTATATTGAGGGTTCCAAATCTGTGAAGCATATTCTAAGTGGCTGCGAACAAAGGCACAGTAAGTAAAGTATTTTAAAGGTTTTGATATTTTTGAAATCTGCCGAATGTCTAAGTACAAATCCAAGTGCCCTATTTGCTTTAGTGATCATTTCGTCTATGTGAACTTCAAAGAGTAATTTAGAGTCAAATGTAACACCCAAGTCTGTTATTGTGTTAACTCTAGTAATAATTGTATCGTTAAGTTTATAATTGTATATTATAGGTTTAAGTTGACGTGTGTATGAGCAAATAAAACATTTAGACACATTTAGTTCAAGTTTATTAGCTGTACAGTAAATTTCTAAGTTATGAAGATCCTGCTGAAGAGTGTGGCAAGTCGCTACGTCAGAGATAGTGCAAACAATTTTCATGTCGTCAGCATATAGAATTACCTTAGAGTTCTTAAAACACATGTCAATATCGTTTATGAATATTGCAAATAACAAGGGACCTAATAAGGATCCCTGGGGTACCTACACCTGACGGTATTTGTATTGCTGACGATCTATATCCATTAAGCACGACCAGTTGACTCCGGTTTTCGACATAAGACGTAAACCACCTGAACAAATCACCCCTGATACCAATTGAAAATAGTTTGCGTAACAGAATAATGTGGTCAATTCTGTCAAAAGCTTTAGTTTCTGTATATACTACGTCCACCTGGGGAGGCTTAGACATAGATTTACTTATAAAGTCAGAACTGACAATAAGATTTGAGACAGTTGATCTGTTTCTGAGAAACCCATGTTGAGATTCTGTAAATGTATTACGGAGGCTTGAATACACCTGATTGTATATAACTCTCTCCAGTACCTTTGCAAATAAGCACAGTTTGGAAATAGGACGGTAATTATGTACTTCATCTTTGGGACCCTTTTTATGTATTGGGGTAATAAATGCACTTTTCCAGATGTGAGGGGCTACACCTTCTTTGATAGAACGGCGAAACAAAATACTCAAAGGTAAAAAGTAAGTGAATCGGAACAACGAGTCATTAAAGTGGCCGGTATGCCATCTGCTCCAGCCGACTTCTGAAGGTCCAGGGATTTGAGTATTTTCGAAATCTCTGCCTGTTGAATATCCACAGTACACAGGTTAACAGAAGAGTCACTGTCAAGAATATCATCGATTTTAAGTGTATTTAAGCCTTTTGTATGAAGGAAATTATCATTGAAGAATTGGTTAAACATTTCACAAATGATTTCACCTTTTGTCGATGAATGTCCACCGTATTTCATATTTGCTGGATATGAGTTCAATCCCGACTTACTTTTTACATAATTCCAGAAAGTTTCGGTGACGTATTAATATTATTTTCTGTACGTTTTACATATTCAGTATACATAGTGTTTTCAAGAATTTTAGCTCGGTCACGCAATAAAGTAAACGATTTGAGATCAGCGAGGTTCCTGTATTTTTTATATTTAGAGTGGTATTTAAATTTTTCTTTTAAAATTTTTATTAGCGGGCTTTTATACCACGGAGGATAACATAGAGATTTGCGTACAGTTTTAAAAGGAACATACGCATCCCGTAACTTTTCTAATGTGTCATAAAAGAACGAAATAGCTTCCTCGATAGTGCCACTCTGAAGATGAAATAGCCAGTCTGTACTGTCAAGTTTATTACAGATTTCCGAATAGTCTGCCAGATGAAATAAATATTGTGTTCTTGGGAGGGTTGCTAAGTGATGTTGCCGAACAAAGTTAACCGAAATGCATAAGGCTATGTGGTGAGGGTCTTCGAGAACCAAGGGGTCCAGACATTGTTTAACATCAATATGGCTATTGCAAAGAACCAAGTCTAAAATTTTATTGTTACGATTAAGCTGATTATTATATTGATGTAACGAGCATGTATTCAAGATATCAAATAGGTCTGCCTGATATATGCCTTGAATATTCGTTGCATAAAAGGAATGACCATCATCTGCTGGTAGCCAAGATATATTTGGTAAATTAAAATCACCTATAATTAAAAAGTACTCTGATAAGTTACACAACATAATATCATTTAACTTGGTATAAAAATTTTGCAACTGAGCCAATATAGTATTACCTAAATTTTGATTACAGATATAGACGACGCAGATATTCAATTTCAGGCATTTATTAGAGTTCATATTTCTGACCGCAAGTGTGAGCCAGATGTCCTCAGCAGATGAATGCCAATCACTTCGCTCCTCAACTACTAAGTGACGTCTCACTGCTATAAGAACACCACCTCCTAAGCTTTGGTTGGTGCTACTATAGTTTCGATCGCGACGAAATACCACGTAGCGGTTGTCAAACAGCTCGCTGTCATTGAAACCACTATTAAGCCATGTCTCCGTTAAACAAATTATGTCGTAATTATTCATAGCAACAGTTCTGTTAAATACTGAAGCCTTTGTCCGCAGGCCACGAACGTTTTGGTAATATATGTTATAGATTTTTATACATTTTTATAATTAATAATAGCATCAGAGTAAGCGCTAAGTTGTCATAAAAATATAATTAGTGAAAGTTAACATTAGTATATCTAAAGTATTGGTCAGTAAATATTTAAATTCGTAGATGTGTTCAGAATAGTCGTAGTGTAATAAATTAATAATTAAATAAAGGTGATAACCGGGTAAAGAACATGATTTTATAAATGCGATATAATAACGGCAAATGCAATAGCAAAACCATGTTTTCATTGTATCGGCGTTATTAGCAAATATTGTCAGTCTACCGCGGCACGTATAAAAACTCCGTGTTACCAAGCAAGCAAAGCACTCGCAGTAACATTCAATATTTATGCGAAATGGATCTTTACTAACAACATTATAAGGTAAACAACTCCTCGTATAAAAACTCCTTATTACCAAGCAAATAAAGTACTCGCAGTGACATTCATTATTTGAGCGAAATAGATCCCTAATAACTACACTATAAGGTAAACAATAACAAACAATAACACGATCTCTTGGTACGAGACCGACCATAGCAGCAAGCGATAAGGCGAGGCGATCAGCGCAACTAAACTTTTTTGCACAGTACACAATACTTGACACAAGTAAATTTAAGTAACAAACTAAGCTAACTTTTTTAAGTCTGCATTCGTTTTGATTGCAATTATAGGGGATGTTGGATTTTTTCGTAGTAGTAGTTTTGAGTTCTTCACCCAGACAAATGAAAATTTTTTTTCCTTGGCCAAAGACTTCGCTTCATTTAACAGTTTTTTGTTGTCCAACGTCAGATGATCATTTATAAAAATCCTGTTAGTTCCTTTGAGGCCAATATCGACGGGGGTAATAGGTTTGCAATTTCTAGCAGCAGTGACGAAGTCATCCCTTAAGTAGCGATTGTGTATGGCCACGATTATATTTTTGTGCTGTTTATCGTTACGGGAAGGAACTCTCGCGATGTAGTTTATATGCTCCTTGCCAATTTTGACTCCGACTAGACAGGCAAGCTTATCCATGACTTCTAGAAGATTTTCAGACGAGGTAACCGGGACGCCTTTAATCTCAATGTTATTTAAACGAGACCGCTGCTCGAACTCCTTCATTGAATTTTCGAGGTAGGTAAATTTTTGTTGTAAGTGATGTACTTCGTCTTTGGTTTTCAGCAAACTCTCAACCTCCAGACTGACCTCGGATACCTTACTTGTTAGAGCTTCTACAGAACTATGTATGAAGTCCACAGATATCTTCATTTCAGATAGTTCAGGTTTAAGTAGCTTCAAGTCTGCTATGTCCGCTTTCATTGATTTTAAGTCCGCTATATCTGCTTGTATAGCTTTTACGCTGGCTGTCAGAGTAGGGAGGGAGGACATTTGTGAGGTCAGGGTACTAAGCTGCGAGGCTATACTTTCCATGTCCACGGGTGTAGGTGTGAGTGTAGGCGTCTTTCTACTGGGAAGAGGATTTAATGGACTAGCAGACCCCTTACACGTTGGACATTTCCATGTATTACGACGTTCCCCCAGCTTTCGATATCCACCTTCGGTGATTCCAGCACACGGAAAGTCTAGTCGTTCCAAACAAGCTGAGCACTGCACTCCGTCTCTGAATTCCACTCCACATTTTTTACACCGATACATGATTACTAATTTACCCAGAAGTTTGAGAACCACAGGTTAGAACGATGTGTAATATTTTTTTTGTTAGCATGTGCGCACGGTCCGGTGTCGACGGACGAACTGTTGTTGTCGAAGTTGATGATAATCAAGGAAAAAATAAATTAAAAAATTTATTTTTTTATAACTATTTTCTTATAATTGTAGGTATTCTACTTGAAAATTATGATGATTGATGATAATGAGGAAAAAAAAATTAAAAATTATTTTTTTTTTTAATTATTTTCTAATAGATACAAGTATTCTTCTGAACAAACATACACTTTTTTTTATTTTCAACCTATTTCTTGAGCTTTTCAATTAATTAAGTTCAATGATTTAAAAAAAGTAAAAAAAAAAATTATTAATTGTCAGATTTGGCGAATCCCTCCATAAAATCGTCAAATTATGAGACACCACGTCTGCGGCATTAAGATGAACCGTATATATCTTAATCTGACGCGCTCGAGTATTTCAAAATGGCGATTTGTTTTGCACATTCTAATAACGGCCGCTAGTTTGCGTCACATCCAAATCGATTCAATCCAATCCAGTCAGATTATTACACAAGGACTTCTTTTTAGGTTCAATTAACATCCCCATAAAAAATCTGACACGCTCGATAATTTTTTTTCCCATTTTCAAACCTGACTTACAACCACCCCCACTATGGAAACAGTCAGATTATTACTTGGCCAGTCTTGCCTTATACGAATCAAGTAATTGGCCTATGATGTATGCCTTCCTCTTTTTATGTTTTGTAACTAGTTACTATGTCTGTTATATAAGTATGTCATATTGATAGTTTGCAGTAGTATTCGACGCAACGAGTGCTATGTAACACTATGTTTCTACTGTTAGACCGATTATCCTTTCAAAATAAAAACGGACCACATAAGACCAAATAAGACCACATTGATGTGCGGCCAAATTTCACACGCAGCCTTAAAGTTATTTCTCAGGTGTATTACTGTGAGCTTAGGTAAAATTATTGGTTTTATTGTTTAACTGGTTTTATTGTTCGGATATACAAAATTTTGTTGGAACGACGATTTTTCAGTACAATTATTAAGTTTGGGTGTATTAATACTTTCGGAATTGACACAATTTTATGAGATTTAAATATAAGGGTATGATACGAGCATATTAAAAGGCCAGTCTGTCACGCCTCACGTCGTACATCACAAGGTACAAAAACAAAACACATTCAAATTTCAATATTTTATTTACTAAAGAAAAGGAATACATTATATCCTTTGCTAAAATATTTAGCATATATTAATAATATTTTAATGAGAAAATGATCATAACATTTGAAACGATGTTAAGTAAAATATGAAACAAAACGAATGAGACTTTATTTCCTATTTTACAAAACAACGTCAATCGTCTATTTCTCTAATTATAAAAAATTGCACTCTATAAATAAGGGCAGCGAATATCGTGTAACAGTACTACCACTGCGGTTGCCTCTTGCGTCATAATATTATAAAACTCCTACTTAAATCTATGGAGTGTCTAAAAAGCAAACCAACGCGGTCTCAACAACGTAGGAGGATAATATAAAATTTTTTATCAATCTATATTAATGAAAAGGTAACATACGAAATTACGCGGTAAGAATAGAATTCCGAAACAACCATCAGAACAGCGACGGGGAGCGAATCGGAATAACCAGTTATCGTGTTATTTTAACCATTACAACTATTCAACGATACTACGCAACGTACCATGAGTGAAAAAATAAATAAATGGATATTCCAATAGCATTCCGCGGGTTTCTAATGGGCGGTAACTAGATACAAATCTAAAGGCACGCTAAAGAAACTCTCTAAGGCTGGGTCTGTGGGAGTCAACAACGGTATGCCGATAAAACTATAGATGCAAGTTAATTTTTTTAGGCACTTCCCATAGTTACTGTATTTCTTCACCTCTATATATTTATTACGTGTATTACTCACGATCGCTAAGCGGTTCTATGGAACCGAGGTTTGAGTCGAAAGAGAAGAAGTAGAAAAATACTGCACGCGCGGCGCTTTCACTGACTCATATTCCTCCCCAGCTACAATGGAGCGGTAGTTAACAAATAACTCCAGAAAACATGTTATTACCAGTGAGATAATTGAAATTAAGCAATTTTCCTTTTACACTACTGCAAACATTTTTTTAAAATATTTTGTTCTTATTAACCATCGCTCCACTATTGCCAAAACTTGGTTACTTCCTAGAAATCATCCCCAATATTTACATACTATAGGTGAAATACCTATGTGATGGCATGTTAATGACAACGTGATATAAATGCGCCATAGTCTTAACGCTATATTTCAATAAAATTGCGATCCTCATTTATTAAGTTACCATCTTTATTTTTAATAAAAGTCTTCAATTTCTAACTTCTAAGGCTTTAAGTTTTAACACAAAAGTAAGCGGTCTATATCGTATTCTACGTACGTACGATACGCTCTAATATAATTTTCAATATTTCATAAATCAATAATTTCCTCTTATGTATTACGAGACTCTCTAGCTGGGTCATGATTATAATTAATTTTACCAAGTATAAAAAAGATGTTCAGTAATTTAAACGTAGAAATGGTTATTGTACATTTCATCAATATTAGTTATGATTTCGTTATTATTATTACTTTTTTATTCATACAAAAACAATTCTTAACAATTCACCTTCAAAATGTCTTGCACTTAAATACTAACGCTTACGACTATTATTCGACGAAAAGTATACGTTACATTACAGAACTCGCTATTTACATCGTAATATACTAACCTCTTACGTATGAATCTGTTTCGATTGTCTTTACGTTGACTAAAAATGGTAATTTTCACAACAAAATCTAACTGAGACAATGTATCTATTGCTGTTACAGATAATAAATTTGACGATTGTCAACCTTACCATATTTAATCTATGGCCGTCTAAAAATTTCGTACTTAGGCATCTATCTACTGAATCTTTAAATATACAAGAAATGAACAATAATTATTTACCTGTGCGTTTTTATCAACATATATACGAATTGGCAGTTAAGATTGCATTATAAAATAACATTTACCGTCACTAATTAATTAATCAATACGTTATAATCGTAACTAGTATTAATAAATAATGATTAATTATTACATCATAAAAAGTCATGGCATCTTTGGTATGTTTCTAATGTAAATTAACGAACGAACGTGAGTATTGTATCAACAAGGCAATATGAGAATGCCCATTTTTTATTACATGTATTTATAACTTACATACATAGTTGCATATTGTGCGTGTCAATTTAATGGGCAACACTAAAACACAGGCGTCTTGTACATTGTTTTGGTGTAATCTGTAAGCACTTTTTACTATCCCATTCAATACGATTTGATTTTACGCATTAATTTAATCGAAGTATTCCTGTTTGTCATTATTTTTATATTATTTTACAATCAAGTCCTTACAGAAAAGGCAAAGATAATGTCAATGTTATTGCCCATCAAATTGAACGCAGCCTTAACATTACGAGTGTATAAAATTTAACGATATAACTGCAATCAATACTCGTCATCTATTGTAAACGCTACGCTACCGTCCGTACTAACATCAGTCCAAAAGAAAACGGACTCATTGTAATTTATATTTCACGCTCGCTTTCCAGTTGTGGGGTAGGTAGTCGCCCGACTTTTGTTTTTTTTTTTCTTTCTTACTTACATTACAGAAGCAAACATGCGTGATAACCACCATGTGCTGTAGTCATGGCAACCCATATAGGAGGGATTCTGAGTGATTTCTTATATACCTCGGTTACTGCTGGTTATGTTGACTCCTGAATCAGAAACTGCTCATCGCATATTACCACCTGGATCATTGAAATCAGTACCGACAAAAATATGTCGGCACAATAGTCTTACTTCCACAGCTGTTCCAACGGTTTTAAAACTATTTAGTATTCTAAAGTTACAACAGCTTAAAGGCTTTTTTAATAATGATAACAGCTCCATGAACATTTTGTTGGTCATTAAATTCCATTTTCGGATTTAATTTCACATGAAATACTCATACGAAAATCAGACCATAGTCTGCAGTACAAGGAGCAGTTTAACTAGTTACCTTCGATAACCCCATGCACTATCTCGTCATCTAATAAAAAAACTAGGCGTGATGTACAAATTACAATCCGGCCAAACACACTTAGGCACTAGATCATTACAAATAGAATTGACATATTCTTTACACACAATCAATTTTCAACAACTGAGCGACTTTGGGATTTGAACACTTTGTTAATCGGGTTTAGGTATAATATGTTAACTAGTCAAGAAGCGAATCGTCAGTACGGAAATACATTCCTTTGTAATGACAAAACAACATCAGGAAATATTTCCGATTAGAGTATTAACGTTTTTTGGCCCACTTTTCTGGATTTTTTTTTTTCATTTATTTCGATATAAACTTGTCCTCGTGTAATAGACTGTATGTACACAATGATCAACGGATCACAGTAAACTTTACAATGGCGCATCAACAATCTAACTTGGCAATGTGGCATCGCAGTGCCCTCTTATGCTCTATGTATCTATGTATATATAGTCGCTAAATCTATAACATTATCGAATAATTATCAAAACGATCTTCTAGTAATCTAAATACACTCATAAGAAGCACTTTAATGAGTAAGTATCAGAACTTTACATATTATTTATTATACAGAGTAAATATAATTTATATATTATACTTTGTGTTTTATTATAGTGTCGCTTAGTACCATTAACCAGACAATGCATTGTATGCGTAAATATTACAATATCAATATAAGGGAATATGGATATACTTGTGCGAATAATGGGCAGTGATATTATAATTGTTTAAACTTTGACACCGAATGTCAAATAAATGCAGCGTCATTAAGTAACTAATAAGTCGAAGTGTTACACATGGAGTCTATTTACAACAGTGCTGTCTGGTTATAACAATATTAGTTTTTCAGATAGAGAGAAAAACGACGCTATGTTTTAATGATGTAAAGCTACGATTAGTAAAAAGCGATTTGTGAATGCATTACCGTATTTTCTTAACGTTTGCACACCGAGGATTCAACCGACGTTACTCTAAACGGTTGCACGATATAGAAAATCCGTAATGGCAATCACAAACTTACATAATCTAGTCATCAACACTTTACCAACAAAACTTATATTTTCACCTAAAATATTAGTAAACTATGTATATTCTAACCAATCTACAAATTTGTCGCTTTATTTGTCGTACATACATGATCGATACAGTCGTTCCATTTTAATGAAAAAAATTTTTTTTTTGTCACACGTTCGACAGCCGTTAACGATCACGACGAGATCACCCCAAAAACGTACATTTTTATCATGGAAGAGTTTCGTTCGGTTCACGAGCGCAAACATTCACGTTTCAACAAATACACATGGAACTCCAATCGAGCGGTCACGTTTCACACTAACGTAATTTACGAATGGATAGCGTTATCGCGGCCATGTCACAACAATAACTAGTCGAGTGGACATCGTTCTAACGTCTTAACAAGGGGAGGGGTTACCGGTAACAACGTCCCCGCGTCTCGTGCGAGGCGGGGGGGTAAAGTCCGTGGGGCGGAGGCGCTAGTTGCGGTAGATGTACGCGCAGGGCTGGGGCGCGGGCGGCGGCGGGGTGGGGGGGCGCGGGGAGCGCGAGGCGCGGCGCCGGCGGCAGCGCGTGGCCGTGCGCCCGCTGCACGCCCACCTTCTGCTGGAACTCCCTGCAACCACACAAACCTTCACGTAACACCACGCATGTACTCCCCGTGGGGGTAAGCAGAGGAGCGTAATACACTCCCGCGTTTTACCAGTTACGTTTAAGTCCGATTGAATAGGTGGCGAGCCTATTGCCATACACCGGCCACAAATCCAGACTCCGAGTCAGTACGAGTAATTCTAAATTAAAAAATCCAATAGAAGGTACCCGACCCGGGATATTCTGATCGGCAGTCACATTTGCAACCACTCAACCACGAAGCAGGCAGCATGACGTTTCATGACTGCGATAACAGTACCAGCGCCACTACGTGCGTATCTGTTGTCTGGACCCCGCTATCGCCCAGCGGTGGCGCGCGGGCTCCGCCAAGAATGAGAGTGTTGAGACATGTTATATCTGCTTAAAGCAGTTTTATTTTGACATTCAATAAAATGCCGAGGCCAGCGTTAGCGGCAGGTAAAAATACATATCCATAATACATACGTACATTACTTAATTAAAATAAATCCTTCAAATGACATTCCAATATGACTACTGGCCAACTGGCTGACAAACGTACCAACACCTCCGACGTCCCTCTTACTAGCCTCACTTGGTGTCCTACCAATAGAGTCCAACAGTCCACTGGATTAACCAATAGAGTCCCACTAACCAATAAACCAATAGAGTCCAATAGTACCAATAGAGCGCTACCTGTAGAGTCATGAACATTAAAATGTGACAGCACCGGAACTAGACATATTCATTGCTTCAGACAACAACATGTTGTGTCATGCTCGACAGTCTACTGATAGATTAGGATAATAAGTCCTATTAATAGCCTGGCTTATGTTACAAGGGTCTAGACATACCTTGAATTAACCATTTTTCTTTTCTATTAATATTAAAGAGCTCACCCATTCAGTAGACTCTGTGTAATGACATCCAGTTTATTCATCTTCTAAGTTGCTGGTGAATGTAATGCAAATGGTACCTTCCTTGGAGCTTCGACTTTGGCTGTACTTTGGTATTTGCACTTATGTGATACTCTAGTGGTTGGATGCGAAGAGCTGAAGATCGAGCCCAGTGGCGTGCCATTGGAGAAAACCATGTCCAGCAGTGGGCGATGACAGGCTGATAGTTTGTTTGTGTGTGTGTGTGTGTGTGTGTGTGGGTTTGTTTGTGTGTGTGTGTGTGTGTGTGTGTGTGTGTGTGTGTGTGTGTGTGTGTGTGTGGGTGTGCGCGTGCGTGTGCGTGTGCGCGTACGCGTGTGCGTGTGTGTGTATGATACTCCAGAATGTTTTTTCGACTTCTGACTTTCTTCGCACATGGCACTTTGCACGTGTGACACCACGCCCCAGTGAGTCTCGACACTCGCACATGTCGGCGGATTATTGCCAAGAACAGCCTCAAACGGCATTACCTGTCGAACTCCTCGGCCTCCTCCTCGTCCAGGTTGATGAACTCCTGCCTCTCCTCAGCGTCCCCCGAGTACACGTTCTGCTGGCGCTCGATCACGTGCGCGCGCTCGCCGATGTGGTGGCCTGGTCAGGGGAGACGGTGTATAAAGTTAGACAACACTGGCTGCCGACTCTGAGCCGGAGGTGGGGGTCCGAGGGTTCAATTTCCACCCAAACATTTGTGCAAAGGAGTACGGCTGTTTATTGCATGTCTAGGTGTAAAACATGTCTAAATGTATACATATAATATATATATATATGTATATGTATCCAGTGAGATGACGATCTACGAAACGCTGCAGGCAGGTGCCGGATGCAACAAACCGAGGACAGAACGCGACGGCGTTTATTGTAGGAGGCCTATGTCCAGCAGTGGGCTGAAATAGGCTGATGATGATGATAGTTATGTGCTGCCCGGTTACCAAGAACTAAGTTCTACCCAATATAGGGTCAGGTGGCCATAC
>DWEC01002059.1:0-12228 GCA_018245735.1 Microceris miodesmiata
GCAACGGGTGCCATACATCTCTATCCTCACAGACCTGGTGGGCTGGTTCTAGTAATATAAGAAACAAACAAATAGGTCTAAAATTTTGTTCACGTGTTAAAAAAACGGTTATAAATAATTATTTTTAAAAAATTATAAGCAAAAAATTTTAGACCTATTTGTTTGTTTCTTATATTACTAGAACCAGCCCACCAGGTCTGTCAGGATAGAGATGTATGGCACCCGTTGCTCATTTGGCAATTTTTATTTAATAAGGAACCAAGCGTAATTCTATAATAATAATTTTACAACACAGTTCAATAGCAAAGTCACGTAGGCTTACAAAAACTATAAAAAAATAATCAAAGGAAAAACCATGAGTGTACTAATTTAAAACTCATTACAAGAGCCATTAGTGTATCTCCAGACGTGACGCCTATAAGCGTTATCTTAATTATTTACCCTTCGAAGTAAAAAGGTTTTGACAACTGACGTTCTAAGCCGGTACTTATGAACTAAAGCGATTAGTTGGGTGACCAAACTGTGTCTTTACACACTTTCAAGAAACATGGCCTGCTTGTTTGAAACTATATAATTACATATTATATTTAAATATAGTTAAAAACAACTGACACGTTAAAATCTTTTTGAAGCTTTTTTTTAAATAACGTTCTTTAACAAGTTAAATGTCATACGTACGATAAAGATTTTTTTTCTAAAGTTTAAATGTTCCTACATGAGTTTTTCTTCTGTTAATGGTTGGACTATAGAAACCAAGAAGGTTCTAAATCAGTTACCTACGTGGTAATTGCACTTTTTAACTTTACGTTAGATTTAAGACCATTCAATTTAAGTTTTTTTTTAGTCCTTACGACCAGCAAAATGTTTTAAAACAGATGAAATAAAGTTTTACGAATTCACTGCTCGATCCAGAGAATATTTGTTTATGAATCTCTAATATCATGTTGCAAATACGTTAGCTAGTGGTGCTAAATATCACTCATACCACTTCGTGTGATCTATTTTAGTGAACGTCATTTTATGGAGTTCTGAGAATCAATTTCTCCTAATGACTATTCAGCGACACACGTGGTCATCCTTTCCTGTAACTAATTCCACTAATAGCCCACTCATTGCATACCTACCCTTGGAAATGTCATCGTCTTGCGACTTGTGAAAGTGTTGTAGTGTTTAAAATCGATTGTTGACTTTGAAACGCATCTGTTTATAACTTTTAAAAAGGTATATTTATTGCTCAAGTTTTAAATGTACAACATTTTAGCATAATATTAAAAATATGTTTAATATTGCATCTGATAGTTTATACATAATACGGTATTATACGGTAATACGGTATTATAGTAGTACATAATTAATACACAGTAATAACAAGCTAATAAGTAAAACCTTAAACATAACATATTCTCTTGTATCCATAAAAAAGTGTACGTATTTTAAAAATCAGCCAGTGTTCACGAACAAAAATATTTTTTTAATTTGAATATTGAACGGGTAGTATTTCTAAAAATATGACCAGCAGCAACGAATGCGCTCGTAGATATTAAAAATCCGCTCACGTACGACCATCGCAAATTATTAATGATTTATAACTACCCAATTACAACATAATATCCGAACGCAACTCACTTTTACTCTTCCATTGCGACATCCCACGAGTGTCATTATATTCAATGGCGACTGAGATCAATGATTTGCGACGTTGCATTACCATAATGTCGTTACACTTCCCGTCAGTCAAACATTTATTTTTAGTTAAAACAAACATTCGGATTGAGCGACTCGTCAGATGTTTTTCGCTCTTTTGTGCGTAGATTCTTGTTTAGGGTATCTACGGAAATAAGAGAACGAGGTAGATGCGAACGGATGGAACGGTGGATGTTGGAACGAATAGTGCGCGGGTTGCCCAGTAGCAGTTTTCACTTTCATAGTCGATGATGAATGAATGAATCTATTAACGATTCCGCCCGCGAGCAGGATGTCACGTCGCAGCTTCCGCGTTGTGTTAGACTTCGGGCACGGCTTGCGGCTGCGGCCCATACTGGTGACGTATCCGTCTGATGGTGCATTTCATTTGTACTGCTGTATTGGGAGTCCAAATTTTGTCTCGAAATTTGGCTGTTTTTATCAATGATCTTTTAAGAACTTTGCACGTTGTCGAACTAAAATATAAGTACTTAAGCTTTTAAAGTTATGTGAGTAGGTACTATTTTAACATAATAATTACTAACTTTTGAAATAATATAGGTTGGCTATTAAAATAGCAACGAGTATAGGTGTTATAAAATGCAAAGCACGGTAATACCTAACGTTAAAAGTTTCAAAAACTAAAATATTTCTAATCGTAAAACTAATGAGTTTTGATCATAGACAATAATAATGTGACATGTTGCGAAAAAAAAATTAAAAATGATACATATAAGTGTTTACTGATTAATGTTAGTCATGGACAGTGTATGAGAAATACTATGATAATACTGGTTCCTAGGTATTCTTCCTATAAATTAAGGTCGTTTTTAGATAAGCAAACCGGGTATCACAATAACAAGTCGTAATTAAATGAACAGAGCGTAGTATACCAGAGATCACATCTTATAGGCCGGGTGGCGGCTGCGGAAATCATGACACCATAAGTTTTAAAGTATTTCCTTTTATACATTTAATCAAATATTTTTACAGCAATCGCTTACTACTATAAAATGATTTAAAACAATTTATTATGAGTTGCATCTAGAAAATTCTGTCATATAAATCTTATTTTGTGTTTTATTTTATTGATGATAAAACTTCTTTAGAATATCACTGCGATACTACAAATATTTTAATGTTTTAAGACTTGTTTAATCAAAGTTCCCTCGGAGTTGTTCGAGTTCCGCTGGGAGTATATTGTACATTCTTCTTCATTATCAGTCTATTCTCGTCCACTGTTGGACATAGGCCTCTCTAATAGCACGCTACTGAGCTCGAACTTCAGCTCTTCGCATCCAACCACTGCCAGCCACTTTGCGTATATCGTCACTCCACCCAGAACACGTCTATTCCAACGGCTATCGGTTCTCCGACAGATGTGACCAGCCCATTGCCACTTCAGCTTACTAATCCTTTGGGCTACGTCTATAACTTTCGCTCTCTGTCGGATCGTCTCATTTCAATCCTTCAGAGAGACGCCGAGAATATACATATATGTACATATATTGTATTCAAAGACGAAAATATTTAATATTCTGTAACTGATACGCAAAACATCATCTAAAATGTTACAACCATTTTATAGAAATTATATACGTGTGTACATATGTAACTAAAAGTCTTACTTGATAATTTTAAGATCAGCTGAGTGCTGAACTGAGCTGAGTGTCTATGCACACGATTATATATCAGTTGCCACTGCGAGCTCGCTGCAACCGACGGGAGCTCATGACCGAAGGAACCCATGTAAGTCCGCAACTAGTCGAGCCATCGCGAGAAACATACGTGATAACTGGTACATGTATAATCAACTACATTATTAATCGTTAAGCGATCTTAATAAATAGTTCGACGGTTTACGCATGCGCCTCTTATACCGCGACCAGTAATCCTATGTAACCGGATATGGAGGCGCGGGGCGAATCCGAAACCTGTCAATCATTAAATGTAAGAATATAATGGCACGCGACGTATTGCCGATTGATAAGATTAACTTCAACTATTTATATAATGATATATATTGTACTACATAACACCGGATAGTGAATGAATATTACTCGAATACTTCTTGTAATGGATAATTGATTCGCAAATAACTTTACATACGATTAACAAAATTGTTTATTAATTTAGTCCCGTATTAATCTTTGATAGTTTTTTTTTTAATCGGCCCGTTATAATTCCACTGTTGAAATATGGGTCTCTTCTCACATTGAAAGCGTTAAAACCACAGTCTGCCACGCTGCCCAAGTGCGAGTTGGCAGACTTCAAAATAATATTTATGAGAATATGAACTAAATACATAAACATTAACCTTAAAAGTTGTAGACATGACCCCTGAATTACCATCATTGGATTTTACAACTAGCAGTTCTATAAATAACTAACTAACAATTCCTTCACCATCAACCCATCAATCGTTCCACAGTTGGACACGGTTCTCCGCTCAGTATGAGAGAGCTAAGACTTCACACGCATTAGAAGACGTTAGTGAATGACACAGTAATGAACAATAAACGAATTTCATAATCCCAATTATTTTATAGATTTATTTCATACTTTACCCAACATACTTATAACTAAACCAACACGAAATTGAATACAACAATATTATATGCGTCCAATTAATTAATAACTTAAGAAATAATAATAACTTTATATTGTTCTAAATCTATCGCCCATTAATTTAATCAAAACTTTCTAATCTCAAAGTGTAATATGGGTTTACATTATTTTTTTTCATATAATATTTTAACAATTTGAAATGCAAATTAGAAATGGTAACATTACTACTGTTCAACTGGTAACGGTTAGCTGGGCAGATTGCATCAATGGAAAATTAACTTTGAACAACCATGAAGCAGATCCACATAGCTGTGTTCAGTAGTGTGAATATAAAGACTTTCGTCTTCTCTTTCTAAAGGAGACCAGCAGTCCAACAGTGGAACGATAAAGGTGTTACTGATGACGATAACGACGAGTGTAAATGTAACACCGGATATATCGTTGTAAGGATGTTATACATTTGCAAAGAATGTTCGAGAATGTTCTCGTTTGAAATCTTAAATAAATACATTTCATGTTTAGTTGCCAATTTTTTCTCACTGTCTTAAATTTCCAACGCTTTTCAAGCGATAATATATTTTGTTTTTACTATTTTCGTTTGGAATTTTATAACAACAAACCAAGAATCAGAAACACTCTGCAACTCCGTCGTCATCTCTTAAAACTTTCGTTCGAACAGCTTAGAAATGGTGCCAGTTTAATTGAACAGATAGCTTAATTACTGTAAACAGGCTGAAAGTGATTAGCAGATTAAAACCTAGTAGGTTCCTGCACCGGCTGGCGCCAGCGGCATTCCGAGACTACTTTCATGAATAGCAACTGACTGGTTCAAGAACTGACACGAAATATATTATGATCTCAGATTAAAACCAATAGAAGCGAGACACAGCATCCGTGGTAGTGATCCACATTCGCGTATCTGTTTAACTTAAGAAATTCCAATATTCCCTATAAACGTAAATCTCAGTTTTCAACACAAAATAGAACAAATGATAACACGCAATTGGTAGCGGAAGAAAAAAAATCGAAATAAAATAGTATGAGTATACAAAATTATTTATTAATAGTATACACAAATTTTAAAATATGTAGTATAGCTTATTTACAAACACACTAAAGACTAACTATTAAACAATAAAGGTAGACTTTTGCGACTAACTACTGAATGCCTTCTCCTAGGACTGCAACAGTTTTAGCATACAAATTCCCAAATGTTACAGTTTAATACCTACTTAAGAACGTCACATTTCTGCATCCATTGTGTATATACATATGTACATATAATATTATATTATGTTTCTAAAGATAGTTACAGTTACAACACGACATTGAAAAAGTGCTTATAACTCAGTCATTCTTATATGAAGAACTCAACACTTTAATCACTACTTAAAAATCTCAATCAATACTTGAAAAAGGTTGTATTCTATGCAATGCTAATAATATAATGCTAGTGTGGGCAGGTTGAAGCCGACTGGCGCCAGTGACATTCCTAGTGGCAGGGCAACTTTCAAGAATACTGACTGGTCCATTACACATTGACATGGAATAAACAAACGTTATCAAGAAACTTGAAATGAGTACTTTGAAATTGGAACGATTTTTTTTTAAAGGGTTAGAAACTTATTTTGAAGATTTTTTTTTAATATGTATCATCTGCTTCATATTCAGCCATTGTTACGAAATTCAATCTAAAGACCCTTTTACATTTCCTTTTAATGTTTATAATTACTATGTATTATCTTCTCCATTTTGTTCCAGTTCTATTTTACAAAAAGTACATACAAGATTTACTGCTGTTGCGAAAACTGGTATAAACTAAGTTAATTACTTAGTAAATAATAAGGAATATTAAGTACTAATTCTAACCTTAAACTTCTGAAAAAAGCACACAAATTACGCTATAAAAATTAAAAGCACACTTCGTGAACATAACCAAAAAACAAATTCAGGAGAATAAAGTAATTTTAATGAGGGTATACTAAATCAAAATAAATAATGTGGATATACTAAGTAAAAATCAAATATTAATATATGTTTCACTAATAAACTCAATAAACTATTGTACAGCATCACTCTTTTGTAGGCCATCTCTATTATAAACAGTGCCCAAACTGGGTAGAGACCCGACGCATTGCATTTGCGTGAATAATTATAACACGCACAGACAAGTAACATACAGTTAGCGCATACATTAAACGTAAGAAAGCTGGCATTGCAATATTTGCTGTCATCAGTACCTTTGAAAGAGATGCGTTTATTAAAAAATTATAAATTGTAAAAAATTGACAGGCTTATAGATTGAGTTTGCAAGCGCGAGATTAATATTAATGGATTTATATAATTTGAAATTCTACATAATATTACAAAACATGGATTTTAGTCGGGTGCATGATAATAGGCTCACCCCTACTCCACGGTGGGACGTATAACTGATGAAACGTACGAGTGTACAGTATTCCTCTGCCTGTCTCTTTAAAGAAATACAGGCCTGATGTACTAATTGAAAAACAAGGCAAAATATAAAATAAAGCTTTGTGATCACGAAGGCTTTAAACGTACTTATAAACGCAATAGAACGGGAACTGCCGCGTCTACTATCTACAATACAATCAATGCTCCGATCGTCAATCTTTCTTGAAATGCAAAAAAGAAAACCGTATTGTTGGTAGCGCTTCATTGTCTCCATTGTTTACGTAGCACTGTGAAAAGTCTGATTATATCAAGCGCAGTTATTTTATGTAAGCTATCGCTCTGAACGACTTTCTATTTGTATTTTAAAATATTCGAGATATTAAATTGAATATGTGTAACGTATAAATGCATTTTTGAATATTTCTAAATTCAAATGGCAAAATACTAATTACTGTCATTTAAATGTTGCCAGATCTACAATCACGATAGAAAAAAAATATGGAAATCTTGTTAAACAATTCAATAGTGAATTAATGTATTAATGACTAAAACAATGTACATTATTTGAAAAAGAGTTTTAATTTTTTTTTTTGGCTAAACGTTGCAAACAAATTTTGTAAGTGGATAGTATTTTTGTGTGACTCTGAAAAATATTTACGCAATGATATTAATATAATCGTTAAGTGTTTTTCTTATAAAGTTATTCCTATATTATATAATGTTACTAACAACAACATGAATTAGGAGCGCTGCATAAATTTATAATATGAGTGCACTCGTAGAAATCACAGCGTCATTGTATACCGTAACGATACCGTATGTACTTGTTATGCATTACCTAGTTTGATAACACTAAACTCATTACTCGGTTCAAATGCACTTGTCCTAATGCACCGATCTCTGTGGACTTCGGAACATTAGAATTATATTTCATAGTATTACAGTAAATGTATAGGAAAGGTTTTGCCTGCAACATAATAATATCATAGACAAAAATTGTTAAAATGGGTGTAAAGCAGAGAGTATGTGATCAAATTCGTATTATATCATTTCTATCCGCACTCATCCTAACTTAGACTCACTGGACTAGTGCCCTTATTAGTAAATGATATTATCTTAAGTAAATAACACTAACAATCCTATTCAACCAGGTGTTTCTTTTATTATATGATAGCCTAGCGTTTGGCCGCGATCCCGCCTTGATCTCGATCTTGCTTTTTGAGTTCGTTCACGTCACAAGTGACAGTTACCGCATATGTATGTATTCACAAATGGTTACTACAGCGTATGCAGTATAAACCACTAGTAACTACTGCCCGCTATTCCGCTACTCTATCCTAAATAAGTCAATTTATGTACTTATACATACTCGTTTGTATGTATGTAAAAGGAGCACTTATAATAATTAAATAGGGAAATAAATACCCATTTTACTTTAAAAAAGGCACTGGAATTTCAGTGATTGTCTTATATAAATACTCTTTATAATCAAACAGATCGTCAAACAAGAGTAGAAACTCCTTCGGAAGTACATAGGTACTAAATCAATGCTGTTGTAAAACTCCACGAGTAAACACAGCGCTGTCGATTCAGTTCAATTACGTTTATTAGAGGTGAACCGTTATCGGGGAACCTCTGACCGCCGTAAAACTTATCATTTAATTATTGTTTTCTTGTCGTTACGTTTGTAACATCGTGTAGACACCCAAACCGTTCCCCGTGATTGCGTAAAGCGGCCGTGGATCTCCGTACGCAGCTTGTACGCGTTAATAATAAACAATTGATTGCTAAATATGTAAATACATGTCTTATTATCTGTAATAGACCATGGAAATTTTTAACGTTAACCTAAGCTTACATAAGCTTTTACGACGCGCGTGTTGTATACAACGTATGTGCGTTTTATAATTAAATGTCAATTGTTGTAACTGAAGGAAAACATCGTGAGGAAAGTTGCTTACTTTAGAGGTCTGAGTATAACAATAAGAATGGGGTATGTTAATGTGTCTTCTGTATATCTAATGGTACATAATGCACAGAACATTAAAAAATCTTTAAAGCCATTAAATGCTGTTTTCAAGAAACAAAACATTTAAAATTCTACGCCCAACGAACGAATAATAAATTTGTTATGCCTATATGTATACAAATAAAAAGATAAACGATTTCATCAACAAAAAATAAATAGACAATGGCCTCTCGAGTTTATTGTGCTCAGGTATACCTATCGTTTTATCGGTGATTTGCAAACAATGTTTAGAAACAAACGGCGTATGTTTTGCTTTCACGGCTCGCGTCGGAGCGTAAACTTGGAGCACACATTCGTTGGACTAGTAGCCAGTTAAGTTGTTTTCGGTAATTCACTACGATTGACACCGTGTAATAATTGCATCGTTGTATTCGAAGAGCTTAAGATCGAGCTCAGTGGCGTGCTATTGGAGAGACCCATGTTGAGCAGTGGACAGGAGTAGGCTGATGATGAATGATGATATCGTGTAAACATGATTTCCGCGTTTTTATGTAAATTACATTGATAAGGGAGTTTTTATTTGCGTTAAACGAATCGTTTGATTGACCAAAGTGATTGACACAATAAGAGAATATTGTGTTGCCCACGTCTCGCTACTTGATTGGCGATGTGTTTGGGGCGGTCAACGGCTTTACTGCAACTAAACTTGCCACTTACTATTCACTACTCGACATCGGCTTGTAGAGTTATTATTATCCCCATTGGTCTATTCCTATCGTGTGTTTAACACAGTTATTGTGGTGATCTCAATAGTATTTGCTAACTAAATATACATAGTTACGATTATGCGCTGCGGTATTCCTTTCCAGTGATAATTGTCGCGAGCCAGTGAAAGTAAATTTATTACAAACAATCAATTCTATATAATTAATGATTAATATTCCTCATTAATATATTGTGATGAGAGTTGGTCTTTAGTGACTTTAGATGCCGCGATATTACCTATATCTATAATAACCATGAATGATAATTATCAAGTTAATTTTTTTTTGATCGAGGGAATTATCAGCACAGTTTTTATTATAATATAAGTAATAATAAAGCTTTACGAACACATTTTTCAGTTCAGAGTTCGTGGTAAAATGTTCACAAGTATTACTATACTATAGTAACAGTCATTGAACATTCATTTCTATATTTATTCGCTAACCAATTATACCCAGCTCTACCAGTACGGGAGTGATTGTGTAAAAGTTGGACGGACATGACCATATCATTAAAAGTTCTTAATAGAAGTTTTAACTTAGACTTCAAGCACATTAGTTGTTTTGTCTCATCTACAGGTACATTTTAATTGTAATAAAAATTTAATTCACCAAAATGAGAATTAGCTTTTACCTAATTATAAAAGTAGGTAATCCCAGCTTTGTTTCCAATAGGTATGGGAACATAGTATGTTACATAAAATAACCGTTTGTCTAATAAAGAGATATTTCGCAACCCCTGTCCCTAACCAATTGGGTATGATATGGAACTATCAAAATTTCATTCGTCATAATTGTCATTCAACCACGCAACAGTGTTGCTCGCTGACGAATTCACCGAATATCTGATAGAACAGCTCTGTAATTTGAATTGTACTGTTTCATGCCTAAATAACTAACTGCATAAATTTAGCACGAAACCAGATTAATGTGCCTAATGCATTAATAAATACTAATTAACAATTTATTAAAGTTCCTCTCACTAAATGTGGTAAGAATTAATAATTTCTACATAAAATTATTTTTTGCATTTATTTAAGTTTACACAGAAAATAAAAAAAGGATTGTTTCATTTATTGATAACATTTTTTAAAAATAATATATGCTATTCATTGTTTTATATTAAAGGTGTTTCCATTGACTTGTAAAATTATCTTCCACGATTAAAGGAACATGTATTTATATTAGTTGTAACTATCGTAGACTATAAATAGACAATTGGTACAGATAATAAAGAACTTATTAAGGCACAAAGACCTAAAGTTATAAAGATGATAGCCAGAGCTGTGTATAGTAAAGATTGTGTAACGAGAGCCGATCGGCCGGTGTGGTCGTCTTCTCCGGAGCCGAGCTGTTTACGTCCATACAAACCAATATTGACATTGCCTTTGTCCACTAACTGACGGCTAATCTCTTTGTGCTGGATATTCCTTGTGCATTGTAATATTGTTTGACAGCTCTTTGATTCTATTCTACATTTTAGTTTGGATATTTGACTGCGTAAAAGCCACTTAAAATGTAATATCAAACAAGTAAGATGAAAAACTGCAGACAATATATACGTAACAAATAACCTAAATCGAAATTAAATGACATTGGGGCTTAAACCGTACGTGCACATGTATGTAGTAACATGATTGTTTAGTCGTGTTTTGTTATACAATACCTAGTAATTATAATAATTATCCTTCATATACCTCTACGTAAGTCTAACTCGAATTAAAAAAGCAACTTAATCAGTATAAACAATTACTACGTCTTTACCGTGGAAATGAGGGTGTAGTGTTATGTTATGTTCCCATTTACCAGTCTCTTCTTGGAAACCAGTAATACAAATATTTTTAGCAAGTAGTCTCTTGGTATTTATATACACACATATTGACTTATTAATTAGCTGCAACTTGGCGTAGAACTCGGTAGTTGCAATATAAAAGTTAAAAATTTCGTAAGAGGCGGCTGCGCCCGGCGTTGGCAGATCGCGGTATGGCGGAGCCGATGCAATGAGAGAAGCCGTGGTCTGCGATTACCAGCGTGAGATTATGGACAAATTCCCCCAGGCCGGCGTATCTCTGGCATTGGACTTAGATAGGCTAATGAAGAATATATGAAATGGAATTAGATAAAGACACATAAGATGACTGTAATAAAAATGTACTTAATAAACTTAATATATTATCTCTAAACCGTTGTCAATTGTCTGAACTCTTAAGTGCCTATACGAGCCTTTGTGCCGGTCCCGTTTATGATTGCAATTACATTGATACGAAAAATACTACATACGTTCGAAAGATGACGTTGAAAATAAAAGAAGGGTAACGTGGAAACATGTGCATTAAAAGGGAACGAAAATATACACATGACTTCAGTTACATTGGGTAAAATAAATTCGTAAAATAATTTGACTACTACTACGTTTTATAAAATACTCTGAAATTGTACCCAACCATGGAATAATAAAATTGTTGATAATGATGACTATTACCAATGTAAAATAAACCCAGTCCTGATTAAGAAATTGTTATTTAATGTGAATGTAATAGATTTTTCAAGAGGAACACAATGTGAATTTCAAACTTAGAAACGCAATAATTGCTGCAAGTGTTGCAAATCTTCTTGTAATGCCGCTGCAACTATGCTGTGCCAATTTGCAATCTCAATTATAAAATAAAATGTATAGCTATTACAAACAATTACATATTTTGCTTTGAATCGTATATTAAAAGACCTCGGTTAAGTATCTAATAATTGCCTACATTAGTACTGCTGATTAGTAGACCAAAGTTTTATTTCGGTCGGATACATAAAAAAAGATCATCACAGTTCTAACCG
>DWEC01002060.1:0-12227 GCA_018245735.1 Microceris miodesmiata
GTCTTGCGAGGTGAACGGAGTCCTTAATGGGTCCGCTCCGCTCGCGGTGGAAAACTGGCTTTAGGTCGTTCTCGTATACTATGTATGTACATACAAATAGATATTTGTAACTTCTCCGTTGTTGCGTAAAAGAAATAATGTCCTAAAACACAATTAAAATATCAAAATATTTGAATCATGTATAATACGAATTGTATATTGTATGAGGTTAAATATGATCTTATAATATTACTAATAGATTCATAACCGAGAGTTAAAAGTTATTTAATAACCTAAATGCTATATTCAATTCGTATTGTTCTCTACTTTAAAATCTAAAATAACTATAGATGCTCTACCCCGAATCTTATATTACAGCAGCACCTTGACGTTTAATTGGTTTTTAAATCATAGACCACTTGCAGGTATAAAAGGCATTCATTGGATTGCCAGGTACGCCGCAGTCGTACACTAGGGCTGCCACAAAATATCATTATAGCAAAGATAACAGAAGTTTCTGCCATAATAATAAGTATAATCGAATGTTCGCTAAGCGAAGTTGTAAGAGAAACATAAAAAAGTAATAAGAGGTAAGTGCTAGGATTATTCTTCAAGTTACGTGTGTGTCTAGTTTGAAGTAGAAATTATAGGGCTGTCCTAAACTGAAAGTTTTGAAATAGAAGATTGTTGGCGTGTTAAAATCTAATGAAATTAATTTGTCTTCTTTAATTTGCATACGCGTTTTATTTGCTTTACGCACAAGCAGTGTTTAAAATTTTAGTCTTTGATTCCAGGAGTCTGGGGTCCTACATTTGTATCGGAATTTAAGTTTACGAAGCTATACGTCGTTTTACGACTAAATTACGCACATGGCACTATGGCAGTGTAGGTAAATGTCAAGAAACTTTTAAAAGTTATAGTAATGTATGCGTGGTTCTCTGAGATTTTTGAAGTCTAGACATTGCTCCACGACCCCCGACCTTGGGATTATAAGAAACCCCTTTATTACGGGAGGTCCATTTCCAGCAGTGGGCTTAGACATGCGAATGATTATCATTTGGAGTCTGGAAATGCATATTTGACTAGCATGGTATGGAAAATAGGTACTAAAAATGACTGCTGCTGTTGATGATGGTGATGACGAGAAGAAGCAATGGCGCACTATAATGATTTTTTTTTTACAATTTTTTTTTATAAGAGTGCATTATTAGGCAACCCTACCCAGGCACAAAAGAACGGGCATATTTCATACCTCTTATGCTTTCCATGCCTATTCATCCCTCGTCAAAGAGGCACGAGTGGACGTTTCGATTGTAATTCACTTCGCTAACTGCGACGGGATACGGTATTTGTTAACAAAGCTTTGTAATCTTATGGCTAAGTCGTGTATGTTTTGTGAACTAAATATTATCGGTTATTTTTTGTACTAGCGTTATTTTACGTTGTCTACTTATAAAAGTTTGATCGGGAATGTTATTACTATCTTTCTTTATGTCTGATTGAAGCTGAACTTTGGAAATTCCTATATTCGATTCTTTCTTCATTGTTAAAACTAAGCTAGGTTACAAATGATGGTTTTAAAACCTTATGCTATTCAGATCTGATCAACGCGAAGCCATAGTGATTTGTTAAGTCCAACAACTCTTGTGGAAATATTAAAAATATTTCGGATATCTGCCTGGATTTCAAAAGAGTAAAGGATGTCATAAGAATTATGATTTCCCCTATTTAAAAGGTAATAAGTGAGCGTGGTCAACTATTACTTCATATGTAATAGTTGACCACGGGAATCAGACGAGTTAAACAAAATCAGGCAAGATTCTTGGTCATCTATTAACGAACCACGAAGTTTTGCAATGGAAGCTTCGTGGTTCGTTTTGTAGCTAATTACAATGTTTATAGTCAAGCCGTTCCGTTATTACTGCTTTTCTGAAAATAGCTGTGGCATTGGTGTTATAAATGTTGATATACTGGCAAGTTAATTACTATGAATATTTTATACTAATAATAATAACGTCTTTAAACATACAGTCCTACAATAAGTGTGGATCTGGATATGTGCCCGGTGTATGGCCTTAGGCTCTCCGCGTGTTCGATTGTGGGACTTAAACGTAACTGGTGAAACGTGTACTACACCACTCTGCCACCCCGTCGGGTATTACAGGCGTGATGTTTCATTTTTTTCCTCTAATAAGATTTCGTATCGTGGTTGCTCTGGTTAATAATATAAAGAGTCAGACCCAAACAGATAATTCCTCATTCGAAAATTTATCCGCTTGATCCTAACCTAAAACCTAAGACCGTTAGAGAGGTGGATGAAATAATCAATCAAGATGCAATTAAAGCAGACTAAATTCCTTAGATTTAACACGTCTTACCTTTCATATTATATACAAGAAGACAGTTGTTAAGGGACCTTGTAATAGATACGCTAAATATGGTTTATTCCCGTCCAAAAGCCGATATTTGCACAACCAATCGGCGGTTTACCCTCTCGCTGGCAAAACAATCCGGGGCCAAATTGGGTTGTACTTTTTCAACTCTAATCATGGTGAGCGGGTGTACTCATACGGAAATAAGTCGGTCAAACACACGAGCGACTGCGAACCAGGCAGCACGCTTCGGTTGAAGGGAAATGTGGGGTGCCTGCCACGGATGGCTTGCTGACTTGCTTGCTGTGTGTTCTATTACTCGAAGATCTGTTTCATTCCGAGATTAGATTTGTTGAAGCAGTCATGATGCAACGCTATGAGAATAAATTTATAGTTTTCCAGGATTTTGAGACTCAATCTTTTAAAGTTCTCTTAAATATTTAAATGACAAGTGGACAATGGGAATTTGGAGGGGTATTATAAAGATTTATTAAATGAAATATTTGTATAAGACTGTATTTTGAAAATATAATATTTAAGTTATCTGTTATTTGTTATGCTATAAATGAGGGTTAATATTAAGTTTATATAGTTAGCAATTTGGTTAATGGATTGAAAGATAGTTCAACTAACAGATTAATTATTTGGTAACATAAATATATGTATGTTTCAAACTTATCACTAATTCATGCCTTGGGTCGTCTCTGAGATAATCAAAAGCTGTTGATAATCAGTCTTTTTGCATAACGGACGTGCCCCTGCAATGCAGCGAAACAATTTATGTAACAACGTCTATCTAATTTAAACTCTAATTAAGGTATATTTTAAGTTCAGTTTTGCATGACTGTGCGTTATTTATTATCCTGCATATTTCTTTCAGACCGTCTGTATTTGTGTCCACCAGTAAATTACGAGGTGTTAAGAGTTTGCTTTTAAGTTACTAAAATAAAATAAAATTTATTTCGTTATTCCCTTTTATTAGTTTGTAATTCTTGATTTATACAGCAGCTCATATGGATTTGATGAACATAATATGTATGTATGTAAAAGACTATTAACAGAAGTCAGACGGGCTTACATAATAACAGATTGAGTAATATAACTTACATGTTCATTAATCATTCAGACAGCGTCTGATATTTCGATGTACACTTAATTCCCCGGCCTCGTTTCGTTAACCTCTGGATTCCACGATTCCAGCCCGATATCAAATTTCGTCGGGTCCGTTAAATTAATTTATTTAGGTTTTGTTGTAAATTGTATACGAATTTCGTGTAACAATAACATTAAGCGAGTTCACAGATTGTACGACTTCTGGTGGATGTAATGGAATATTGATGGTGAAATTCAAATGATCCATTGAACAGAATAGCAACGGAAGCTGAACTATCAAAGATAATGCGTGCAATTTTTTTGTTATCCCGATTTCAAACTAAGCAGACCCGAAGTTAGTAGAGTGTGACAGACTGATAGCGGTGGGCACTTCACAAGGGATCCCTTTCTCGTTTTGGAAAAGGCCCAAAAAGCCTGGCGTGGAGATTTTTTTCTGCTAATGCTTTTGTTACGTCCTCATCTTGCGGCATCGCAATTATGTTTGCCCCGGTTGTTTATTCCTGTTTACTTATTTATCTAGTGCGGACGTTTCTAAATGTTCATACCCTATTCGGTTTATGGTCGGAACTGAATAAATTACCCTGTTTGGATGACCGTCTCATTATTTTGTATTTGTTTGTTTTTAGTTGTAGCTTGAATAGTTCTATATTTTAACTTCTTCATTATATAGCTTGTTTATCTTTAAGTTGTTAGAGATATTATTAAATTGTTTTTATTACAGTATTTGTCTTCTCTGCTCTTACATATAATAATACACGTTTGTTTAAACTTTAATTCGGTTTGTAGAGAAGGTGGAACAAATATGAGGAAAATTTTAACGATCTGATCTTTTATAGTTCTTCCACTGTTGAAGGAAGTATGAAATGATTGTTGTTTAATATACTATAATCGGGTTAAACTTAAATTTTAGTTTGACTCTGGAGTAACGTTAAAATTAATGACATCCAAGTTAGGTCCATTCTGCTTGATTCCTAAGATAAGCTCCCGCAAACTATGCGTCTGCAAAGTTTGCGAGTCATTGAGGTGGCAATATACTGTACAATACCCTTGGACAATACATAAGATATAAAGGAGCCAAGAGGAAACATTAATAAAATTTTCATTTGACCCTTATTGCTACAAACGTTGACCGAATCGTAATTGGTTCATTTTTAAGGTCCCATTGTAACATTATAATTTGTTGGTTTTACAACTTTACCGTCCTTTCGTCCGTAAGGTTGTTGAGGTTAATAAAAACGACTGATTTTGGAAAAAAACGTGACCTCATTAAAAATAATACCGAAGACAAATCTGAGTACATAAATGTTGGATTATAACTAGTTAGAGAGATGAATGTGAACAGTTTTCATGAAATGAGATTTCTACTGTTTCATATATAAATATTAAATCTGAACAAGGAATCTACTATTCAATCTAGCTACTAATCAGTGATTCTTGTACTTTATGAATTTGCCCGTTTTTAGATAAAAATGTTAAACGACACTAAACGTTCAACATAGGAAAATAATATGTACAATTTAAATTCAAAGTACTATAATTGAATACTTCATAGCGTATTAAATAAAAAAAAAATGGAGATAAAATTAAAATAACATTAAAAACACAGCAAAGCAATAAATACAGGTTAAAACCATAAAGTACATAATGATATTTTATAAAACATATACGGCAGTTGTTAATAATAGGTAAAGTAAAGTAGTTCTAGATTTACTGTTTTATTTATTTTTACAAAGCGAATAGGCACAACAATCACATCACGCTACGTGGTCAAAGCTTTGTTAATAAAAATTACTTCTGCTTGTTGGACTATTTCTTCTATATACAAAATGTCGTTAGGACTATTTGCCTCATTATTTATGTTTCGTTTGCATGCTGCCAGCTGTCAGTCACAAGTGACGTGTCAATCAGGCGTAATACGACTTTTTCGCACGACTGCCCATCTGTTTACTATTTGAGGGGTTGGTCCGTAATAGAAAATACATTTGCCGCTCCGTTGATTTTCATACGTATCAATTTTAAAATTGAATCTCGCTGCGCTTGCCATATTGGACAAAGTCGTCACACAAATAAACGAAACGGTTAAATTTCATTCGGATTTTAAACCGCATCGTTTTAAATTAAGTCATTTTAAGGCAGTTAAGCGTAAAATATACACTCTGACGTTGCTGCTACAAATAATATAGTAAATATGTAAGTAAGTGTGTTTATTGGTTTTTGATTCTTTTAGACAGCAGTGTCACCACATATATTTGTACAAATATTTTGCAGGCCTGAGAGAAATAAAGGCTCTTTTTATTCGGGAAAAAATGCATGTTTCCTACGGGATTCACGTTTAGGATAGCATTGAATTCTTTCCAATTTGATGTGGAGATAGCTCGACTACTAAAAAAGGACCCTGGCTGGATAGAATATTTTTTTAATGCCTAAAATACCGGATAGTTACTTGTTTCTAGTAACTATTAATAACTGTTACTAGTAACTTAGTAACTATTTCGAGTCTGGCACGAATGACGACGTAGATGTGTAATTGTTAAAATGAAAGCACTTATTAAAGGCAAATGTACGAAATGAAAGTTCATGGCATACTATTTGTGCAGTAAATCTATTTTGCGATGTGCCAATAACTTATTATTAACCAGTCATTATTTGATTTTACCCTAGATAAAATTTACAGACAAGTTAGTCAAAGAATTAAGTTGAAAACTAGTATTTTGGGGTCTGTCTATCATACGTCTCAAAGCAAACCACTTCAAAGGAAAGTAGGTAGATACTTGACGGCCTAAACAAGTGCGGAGGGCGTATCTTGGCAATTGAATTTTGAACAATGGAAAATCTTGGTATTTTCTGGATAAAATAATTACCAAACAAGTCATTACTTAGTTTCTGATAGCAGAAGTAACTGCGTATAATGGACGGACATGGAGATCACAAAAAAGACATCCTTTATACACAAAGGTACTAAATAAAACCGCATCCATCAACGCACTATTAAGACCGCATCAACCGATGCGATCTTGAGTAAGCCTTAATTTTTTTTCTATCGTACAAAGACGTGTTTAAAATCGGATAAATAACGTTGGTCTGTTATTTCACAAGAGCTAACAGACCGAGTGGCGAGCTGAATTTATTATAAGAACAGAATGGTACAAACCGGTCGAAAACTTGATAACTTCCGGAGAGAAAGAAATAAGTCGTAGACGGTATTGTTTTGTTCTTATTTTCGTTGGGTTCACATGATGCTTTTATTCTCTTTGGCCCGACGTCTGCTGGCGCAGTGGTTTCTCTCAAAGCATTATTCTTATTGAAACTAGTTGCCTGTCTAATCCGCCGCTAAGATATATAAGCATCTTTATCCTGTTTTGAAAACGCAACGTGGCGTCGCGTGTTTTTATTGAGTTTTTTTTACGATTCTGTTCTGTATACAACGTTGTAGAACATTTTGGATCTTATGAGAATTTATCAATAAATTTTTGAGGTCTTTTGTTTTATTTTATGTACGATGGTACTTTGGCTTTATTGATAAATATATTTTTTTATATTGTTAACATAATCCAGGCAAGATAGATTGTCAGTTTCTGACGTAATGTAAATGTAATTATCCAAGAGTATCGCCTAATTTATGTTGTCGACGCGAATAACTATAATATCGACTTAAAGGTACAATAGCTGAAGTGTTTGTTTGTCTATATCAGTCATAGTCATTCTATTCCGATCACCAAGAGCTTTATAGAGACAAAATTTGGAAGCTAGGTACTTCATATGAACACAACATAAAAGTTCATTTCAAAGATTGTATTATAAAAATGTTAGGCGTGACATTCTATACATTTTAAAAAGGAGAATGAACAAAATATCCAATGCAAAAGAGTGTACCGTATACGTAGGCTTTTATAAAAATGAAGTTTTTAAATGATAATTTTATTTATGTCAATAGGCAGTGAGATAACGCGCTTTTAAATCATCAAAAGTGAGTGAACGAAAACTTGAATGAGACAAAATAATTGCAGACATCAAAATATTTTTGGAGAAATTAGTTCAAAATGGAATATTATATTGTGCAGTTTTTGAGCTATTGCGCTTTTTCGGTTCCACTTCATTTTAAGTTGAGCGAACACAGAAATGAATTTATTTACGAGAATATCTCTGAAACAAGAAACTTTGAAACACAATTTTATTTCGGCTGCGTTTTAAATGATTGCTTGCGTATTTATTTTGTTCGAATGTTGTTTTATTTTAAAAAATATTGACATTAGTGGTAAAAGTTTACAAGGAAAATGGAATCGTATGTGGTTCTTGGGCCGCACTTGGTTGCTTTTTAATTTTTTTTATCATGATGATTATTTCAGCGGTATATAAATAATGGTAAGTTATAGCAAAACTCATATATTTAATTTAATTACAAAGTATACGGCTGTTTGATAACTACTTTATTGGTCATCATCATCAACCTTTTGAACTCTTTGAATAAGGGTAAGGGTCATAATTTGCCACGCTAACCAAATACGGCTTAGTGGATGTTGGCAAAATATTAAAACAATTTTAATAATATCTTTAGACTATTCATGCAATTCCAAATGATCCTGAAGATTCTCACAAATAATAAACGTATATGTATTTCCAAATACATATTTAAAAGTATGTTGTCACCCAGACCCAGAACAAATACTTGTGATAACCGAAGACATATTTAACATACACAGGAATTGAACTCTGGACTTCAGTTCAACAATCAGGGGTCATTGTCCAGTCTATGTTAGTACGTTATCAAGACGTGTTAATACAATCGATATTGCTTCCTGGCGATATATTCTGCAATTTAATACTTGTAGTAGGTAAATAGGTAATAAATTACAAGAGAAATTGTGCAAGAATTCCTTTCCTCCTATTCTCCTATACCCCATGATTTATATGTTCAACGTCTGCGAGTTTTCTAGTAAGGTAAAATTCACTTTATATAAAAATTGTCAGGTGATTTACGCCGTTAACATTATTTGAAAGTGGTTTTGCTCTTTTATCACTTTCGTTGCTGGTTATTGCCGATTTTCCATCATCTCCTCGTTGAGCAACTGGGTAGATAACACTTTAGTTTCCACAGTGCTCGAGAAACATGTTTCGTTTCGTGTGAATATTATGGTTTGATTTTACTATGGTTTAATCTAATATCTATTCGTAATATCTGATGTAAGGTTGCTAAGCAATTAATTCTGACACATCGTGCGATATTTTCTGGTAAATAAATAATAATGTAATAAATTATATCATTATCATTGTTAACTCTTTTGTCATTCCTCTTTTGGCAGAGGACTCATAGCAGAGTGAAAAGACCAAAGATCATAGCCTGCCGCAGTGGGCAAGCTTGGGTTCATAAAGATCATTATAGGGAATTCCATGATATATATCGCCCGATATATTCCTTTGTCGTTACCGGAAATTATATTTCACCATTCAGAGGCACAATTTTGTGCGTTAAACAGATATATCTTACTAATTTGAGGTTATTTATAGACTTTCAATGAATTACATAAATATGTATATTTTAAAAAATATTGTTTATTTGATATATTGTGTATGGAAAATTGTTAAGTAATCATAATTAATACGTTCCATGATTATAGTATATATGTATCGGGTTAAATCACGTATTTTATTTGGGATATCTCGACTGGTAATCGGCCTCGCTGTAATTGACGAGAGCTGAGGAAGAGGGACCTCGTATAGGCCCGAAACACGTCGGATCATTCCGAAAAACATAGGTGAGTTAAGCCTATATATATTCATGTGTATAAAGACTCACGAGACATTTAATAACAAAATTTGCAACCAAGCGATTGTACCATCTCTTACAATTTTCTGACCCAGAATTGAAATATTCGCATACACGAACAAACGATGCTCAGTATAAATATTTTCTTACTTCGCTCAAAGGTTTCTTTACATACGGCGAACTGGAAAAGAATACAAGAGACAGCGAGAACATACAAAATTAATTACTGAATGGAGGAAGCACGTCGAGCGCTGTATCCTTTTGTATTTGCCAAACTAACTGGGATACATCGTTACGTATTCTGCATTTGGGAATATCTCTTTCATCCCGGAACTGGGTGGCACGCAAGGCGCATTAGAATTGGACAGTGCATCGAAATTTACATTTTCGAAACGGATTTCCATTGTTTACGCAGTCGATCCAACTAGCGACAAAAATAAACGAACCGAAGATGGATTTCACACGGAATTTTCAGATAATACTAACGATGAATGAATTATTGAATTCGAATACGAATTCGCTTATTGAGTTTGTTGGAGTTTTTGGGGACGTACGGAGTGGATAAAATGATTATTTAAACTTTTCATGAAAATTATATTTTAAATATTTTCATTGGCGTTGTTATTAATAATGAAACATTTATGAAAATATATTTAATATCAGTCGGAAAAACGTGACTACTTTTGAAAGCTTATCCTTATGTTCAATGTCGAGTAACATGTAAGTTGTAGAAATTAAGTTCAATAAATAATAATAATCGACCCATTTATCATTCCACTGTTGTAGTATGAGTCTCCTCTCATATTGAGAGGGTTAAATCCATAGTCTGGCCATAGGTTGGGGCAGACTTCACACACTTAAGATTTTTTTTAAACTGTCTAAAGTGTGCAGGTTTCCTCACGATGTTTTCCTTCACCGTTAGCACGTAATATTTAAACCTAAGATGCATTTCTGAAAAGAAGTACGCGCCATGGATTTGAACCCAACACCTTCGAAGTGTGAGGCTGAATTCTTAACCAATAGGCTATCACTGCTTTATTAGAAAACAAGTTATTTAAATAGTAAGTGCAAAGACGTGTCAAAGCCAAGTGAATTAGGTTTTTAGCAGTAATTAGCCTTGATATGAAAAATATGTGTGATGGATAAGAAGGATGGATAACTAAATTTTGTATTAGCCAATAATAGGAGCAAAAAGTCATTAAAATCGAGGCCGGAAAAATACGAGGCGATCTAACTTACTATCTGAGAATCGTTATCTCTAATGGCTGTCTAATAGCATTCGTAACTGGTGATAGAGATAGTGGCTGGCAGAGTTTGGATGCGAAGAGCTACAGATCGAGAACAGTGGCGTGCTTTTGGAGAGGTCTATGTCCAGCAATAGGAAATAGGCCGGTAATGATGATGATACAGACAAACATAAGTCACAGAAACTGCTAGTTAAAAATGAGATTTTCATTATTTGCTGCTACTTTAATAAGTATAGTTCAATTTTTAGTGGCGAGTGCACAACTCTCTTGAGTTACAGTGGAATAATTTAGCATTCGTTTTGGCGATTTGTGGAATCGCAGTGGCTGTTGGAAATTTTGCAAAACTACTAGTTTAGTAATAAATCAGTGGTTTCTCGACCTATTTGGCTCGATCGTGTGAACCGTTGGGAGCCAAATACCTTAATGCTTATGATTGAAGCTTTCGATAATGAAAAGCAGAGGTCACAATATTTCAGAGCTCATTTATTTTGTAATTTGAGGTTATAATAAAGCATCCACTTTCTATTACTTGCTGTTAAGCCATTTATGAGTATTAATTTTTAATTGTTACTCATTCCCAACAAGTCAAAATGTTAAATACTGAATGTTAATGTAATTTATTAGCTTTATTGGGGGAAAATAAAATAAAATACAATGTATAATATTGACAGATTTTTTAGGTTCAAGCTGACAACATGAATGAGTAGCAAATGCAGGTACTTATATCCTGTTATAACGAGCCTACTGACAGTTAAGTCCTGTAAATCTACAAATTCATAGAATGTATATTTGTTGTATTAAAAAATATAAACCGCCTCCATTCACCATTTCACACTAAGCAGCACACGCTTCATTCTTCATATATACGATAATAGACACACAGAATATCAAATAAACAGTCAGACTGGTAACAGATTGAATCTAGATGTAATCCACTTCAGGTGATTGCCTTTAACAATGTAATCCGCACAAAGGATATTGTACTATTTGCATTCGTTATCGGCGAGACAAATTCCGC
Organism: Microceris miodesmiata; assembly: GCA_018245735.1. Classification (NCBI taxonomy): domain Eukaryota; kingdom Metazoa; phylum Arthropoda; class Insecta; order Lepidoptera; family Hesperiidae; genus Microceris; species Microceris miodesmiata. Next base: position 11,494 of record DWEC01002060.1, read on the forward strand.
TTTGATTCGAATATGAAGGGAACATTAGACATGTAACGTTCGTAGCGAGGTAGGAAATGCAATAGATATGCCACCGGTCTTTGTGTGAAACGAAATTAAAGGATACATTGAATTAAAATAACGAAATAACAAAAAAGATATAGATAGTATACAAAAACAAAGCAAAGCAGTTCAAAATTTGGTTACAAAAGACGTCAGTGATGTAACTGCATACAGTAAAAACAACAACAATACAAATGGAAAGAAGAATGGAGAAATGGTATGAGGTTCAAAATTTGCAACACAAATCGCACTGCAGTATCTAGTGCAGAGGTTTTTGTGTGCGGGTTTAAAGAAACACTGATTAGCATATTACACGGACACCCTCTTGACGTGCGACCGGTTGTTATTCCATCAAAACTTACTACCTTAGCCATAACTTTTATGACACATTACCGATTAAAGCGCACCGTTACGGCCGATTTATCGCCGTATAAAATGTTGTTTCATATCATTATTCAAGATACCAGGACGCTGGGTGTAATGCTACTCGTCATTACCACTCGATACAACAGGTTTATTCACATTTTTGTTAGGAAGCACACATTGTGATGCACGTAAACACTTATTCAATACATTTTCGATTGACCGCTTGTAAGGCTTTTTGGTTATTTTGTTGTATTTTTTTTTGTGTGAACGACAAAATGTTGTAACGGGACGCACATGCGATCAGGACGCGCGCGTACGGGCGACTG
>DWEC01002061.1:0-12226 GCA_018245735.1 Microceris miodesmiata
AATACACCTACTGTATTAGTTATTTCTTACAAATAAAATGATGATCGATTGCTGGGTAATTGCATGTTATGTTGGTTAAATTTTTGTATGTTGGCGATTCCTCATGTTGCTTTAAGTTAAGGATCGAAATGTTGACTATTTGTTTTATATTAAGCAAATGTATGAGAGACTGCTTACTATTTACAATTTTACTATGTAATTAATACCCCGTCCTACATTTTGTAGAATTGATATTCGTAAATCACAATATTGACCCACCTAATCGTCGCACTGTCGAAAAACAGTTGACATTGTTTGCAGAGTTGGCGCAGTCGACTGCGCCCGGTTATAATAAATCAGTTATATTCTCAAAATTATAATGGAAACTAAAATTTCGAATAATCTTAACGACTGTATTTGGTGAGGCGTCTTAATGCAAATTTAATACGATTTTAAAGCCTAAACACCTTTGATATTCCGCTTAGATAACTTCTGATGGTTAATTGTTCGGTCGATTTCATATCACGCTATTATTGAAATTTTCATTACTTTATCACTTACCGTTTCTGTATTTTGCAGTTATTTTTGCGCGTCATATATAATAAAAGACATCGGCTAGTATTATGTAGTGAGTTTATATAATATTTCATTTGTAGATATTTACTTTAGTGATACAGTAAACAGTAAACACAATATGTCCTTATCGCAAATTTCGGTGTCTTAATGGACGATGCGCTATTTCCTGTTATCGTTGTTTAATGGTGTATTCGCAATTAAGAATCGATTAAAATTGAAAAGGGTCACGTTTGCCAACGTCAGGCAATGTGCGGTTCAAAAATCACGATAATCGAGATGTATAAACTGGAATTTTTATATAGCAAAGATGAATTAATTAACTTTCTATATCGGTAGTATGCAAATTACTAATTTTCTTGAACCTATAAAAATATAGAGTGCGCAAACTCGTACCATTCGTTTGCATTGTAATATTGCATCAACATAATTCTATGAAGGAGTGTGTTGTTCTGTACCTTTTTAGTCATCTCTGTCATACATATGACATATATCCGTATATAATAATATAATTACAACTTAATAATATGTCTAAGACAATAACTGTACTTCTTAAGACTTTAGCGTACTTTGTGTATCTTTTTAATGGTAAATGCCAACTGACACGATGTTTATATAATAAAATCTATTTTCTAAGAGTCCTAGTAACCGAGTCCCTATTGTCGCAGAGATAGCAGTGAGTGGCGGTGCGACAGTATGGTGGCGCGGGCCGGGGGGCTGGAGTCTTGACCTTGGGGCAGGATCGAACCGTATGCGCGGTCCCTGACCTGACTATTTCGAGTGGCAAGTGCAGCGAGCCGCGCTGCATGCAATGTGCATACCGAAATAGCCGCTTGGTCCGACGCCCCGCCCGCGCCCACGCCTGCGCCCGCCTCTCCGCGCCAGGATATCTTCCTACACTCACTTGTCTCAATCCTCGATACGCCTTTCAAACTGCTGTTCGAGAGCTTGAATCTCGAATGTTCTACGCTGAGAACGTTCTGAGTCGCATTAGCTTTACATTATACTCGATCACTTATCGAATAAGTGCGTCGCCCTATTCGTTTTTGGTTACTTTGCATATTCTGTACATATTTTATTTTTTTATTTCACTGGGCTCTGGGTCCAGTGGTTGGTGGTTAGTGACGTTGACTACTCAGCATATGGATTCGATTCAGATCCAGGATAAATATTTGTGTGACGAGCATGAGTGTTTGTTCTGTTTAGGTGGAAACTTACACATGTTTCTAGAAATACTCGTATCCTATACATATTGAGCTCATCAGCTGTGGGTTTGCGTAGTTTAGAATCAGATTTAGGGGCAAAATATAATTTTTATTTCCAGTCATTCCCAATCTCGTAATTGAACTGAAATTACTATTTTAATAGAGATAATGACTAAAATGTTCATTTACGAATAAAAATTGCACTTTTTGACCGATACAGGCAGTTTTACGAAAAGAAGGAGGAAGAACAGAAGTATTATGAGTAATAGCATGTAGGTATTCATTATTTTTTTTCAATTGAAAGCTTTATTTAATAATTACTTTGATAATACAGATTAAGTTGCTTCGCGGATCGGACTGCCTCGAAGTTGGACTGCCTCGTTGGTCGAGTGGTTGCAAGCGCCACTGCCGATCGGGAGGTCCTGGGTTAAAATCCCGGGTTGGGTACTATTGGATTTTTCTAATTTAGAATTTCTAGTAGTGACTTGGAGTCTGGATGAGTGCCCGGTGTATGGTAATAGTTTCACCACCTATTTCATTATGGGATTTAAACGTAACTGGTGAAAAGTGGGGGTGTACTACACTCCTCTGCCTATCCCTTCACGGATTAGAGGCGTGATGTTACTTTGATAATACAGATTAAGTAAAACCCGGCAAAACAACATCCCGTAATTTATGAAGTTATCAACAGTTTTCATTGAGACTGTTCGATTTCATATTAAATGTTTTGCTTAAACCAATCCTCGACAGATACGGCTCTGTACTTTTCATGTATCCTGTATTTATGTATTTCCCTATTCGCACAATTTGTAGAACAATACAGAAAATGTTTCAACTTTAGTGCTTTCCGAGTCGAATACGTTTAAAGGTGAATACGAGTACTACATCATACATTAACGTTTCATTTTTCAACGTTCATACGAAACATTAAAAACACCCGTAGGATAGAACTTAACAAAGTATTGGAGATAATGTCCGCTTGATAGTATAATGTATGGTTAGGAAAACGGTGAGAGCGGCTCGTGTTTGATAGACGAGGGAAAGGGTCACCTCAAGGCTGCTGCGATGCACTTTCTCGATGGCGCACAGTTATCACTGATGCATCTATTATGCTGTTAAGCCTTAACAGCTTTCCGAAATATCTAATAGTGTACCATCTGTATACAGTTTTGCATTGATTTGAAGAAACAAAGTTTCTGTTTTTTAATACCATTGCAGAAGTTACATCTACGAGATTGTAAAGAGCATTTAATTTGAAAATTAACTTTATATTAATTTAGTTTCGCTATGAGGAGTTCGAATTAGAATAATGCTAATTTTATAAATGGGCGCATGATTAGATGAATCATGCAGCCATTGGTTGTTTGGAAGAATGGATGGGTCGATAGCTGGATGATTGGATAGCTGGGTGGTTGGATAAACGGATGGTTGGATGTATGGATTTTACAGATTTATTATGACCAATAGAACATAGGCCGCTTACGGTGAATGATGCTATTCCTAAACTTACCTATATGAATAAATATAAGTTATTAATGCATAATTTTATACATATCGGTGGTATGGGTTATATGCGTTTCGGATCTCTCTTAAAGCGATGTCACATAATGTGTGGGATTACACGTTCGCTGTCGTAATACGGAGAAAGATTTAATACATACGATAATTTTTTGTGATAAGGTCTTTACACCTTCCTCTAAATCGTTGCTACTTCCACTTAAAACATTCGTTTAAAAATTGCATCCCACGAAGGGCTTTTCGGTTATATTTGTGAACGTATTTTTGAGTATGTAAGTATATCATTTATGCCTAGGTACTTAATATTTTGTTTTGCATTTTATGTGAAGAGGTGCAGTAGAAGAAATTGCTATGACATAGGGTGTTCCTCCGACATCTTCATTTTTGGTTTAGACACATTCTGGACTCATCAAAAAAGTTCAATCTTTTAGACTCTGGTGCTCGCTTACACTCATGTTCAATTTCAATAAATGTATTTAATTTTTGTAATGTCTGCTGGATAATTACCACCTTATAAAAAATACTTTACCATATTTTAAATAATAAATTAAGTACAGCTTCAAATAAGTTTGTTAAGTTCTGAACTTTCGTTGTATTCAAAATTAAACAGTGTTTATTGATCGTTTTATTATATATAATACATGAATTGTGTGTAATTGAATGAGGCAATAATTGTATGTAAACTATGCATTTGTCACCATGGTTACCAAATACATTGAAGAAATGATGCGTTATCAGATAGTTGCGTTACTTACTGTAACTCATTCCTGGTAGATGCGACAATCAGCCCTCCTTTACGCACACATCGACATTTCACGTCGTTGTATTACATGTTGTCTGTCTGTGTAACTAATCTATTGCGCCCGCGCGCGCTCAAGGTCACTGGCCAGCGGTGACGCGGCCTATCGACCAATTTTATTTTTAAAGTCTCATGTCGCCTGTTTTGATGGAGAATTTGAAGCCGACAGCTTTCTATTATTAAAATAGTATTCGTGTATCGAAACCATTCTAATATAGGTAGAAGTATTGAAAATACATTGTATTTCGCAATGGACACTACAATAACAATTACCATCATGTAGAATTATTATTATGAATGTTTTTGTATGTCATTAAACTTACTAGTTAGAGACTGAAAATATTAAAATACAAATGACAATTTTATGCGATAATAAAATAATCACGCTAATCAAAATTCTTAAGTAACTTTCCAAAATTTTATTTCGGTTCGCAACTGTATTTCTGCGAACGATGAGTGTTGTGCAAGTCACAAATGCGTGGTCTAGCAACGTGTACGACAGGATGCGTTAATGTAATATTCTCTGGGAAGAAAAGGAGCATAGATTGAGTGGGGGACGAGGTACGAGGGTGGACTTAGACGCGACGGGTTCTGCCGAATGACTTTGTAGCGTCCGGGAGCGCGGCCAACGACCTGCCCAATCTCCGCTGCATTAGCATAGCGAGCAATATTTGTGTCTACTTGTCTAGCGTTGCCTTGGTGTGGGTGCGTTAGATTCGTGTGAGTGTTGCGCCCGCGCCGCCTGGCGCGCCCTCCTCGCAAAGCTGAGACTTACAACAACATGGATATAAAACAGGTTAGGGAGTATGGTAAATCAATGTAATATGCAATTCACAACAATATGTCTAGAAACATTGAAATATTAGCGAATTTTAGTCAAAATGAAGGACTATATTTTAAGGCTTAAGTAATAAAAAATGGTGATAAAAACGCTTGGTATAGCACGATGTCTTCCACATTGTAAATACTAGTGCATAAACAATAAAAAACAATAGAACATAGCACGAATTCTTTTGGAATGCAATTCTTTATTACAAGTTCCCGATCTATTCACCCTGTATGATCGCAGCCGTCTATTTGACTCACACACCAACGTGTCATATGCATATTGTTTGTCATAAATGTGTGGTAGATGTGTGCGTGTGCGGGAGCGCGGAATGCGACGACGTTGATATAATTTTTTTTTTTCGAGTGTGCACCACACTTGATAAAAAGATCAAGTTCAAAGGGGCAACTGCTTTCTTAGTATATACGATCTTTCAAAGCAATATTTTTTTCGACTATGAAGATAACTATAATTATAATAAAACAAAATAGATATTTAAAAATAATTTCATCTTTCTTTACATATCATGAAGTACTATAATTTCCAATATATATTATTCGAACTAAATATGTATTAAACAATTATAATACAGTTCTTTTTTTATAAAACAAAATTGAAAAGAAAGAAGCCATAATCGCTTTATTGTATCGATTATTAAGATCATCAGTGGCACGAGCCATTCTTAACAAATTGCAATTCACGATTCATTGCAAAAAAATGTAACTATTTGCATACAAGATCCTCAATGGATCATCACTTCATTCGCGCTAAGTCCCCTATTCTCCAACACTTCGCAACAACAATGGACCCTTTTCGTACCTGCGAAGTTTTTTCCTTCGTACGTTTTGACACTCATAAAACTGGTCATTGCGTAATTTTTCTGCATTGTGTATAAACCCTTTCCGTTTGTTTTTATTATATCCTTTTATTCGAAGTATCAGTGTGGCTCGTCGGTGCTTTTGCGGAGTTGTGCAATATTAGAGGTAAGTCGTAAAATAATAAAAATTGCGTTCTTCTTGTGCGCACACAAAAACTTGTGCTGCAGGAAAGGGTTTAATGTTGCGGGGTAGAGTTTCTCTTTTATCTGGTGATTGGATGCCATTTATGCATCATAACGGTATTTTCATTTGGTATGCCATTTTTATCACACAAATTATTGATACGACATAAAGAAGGTACTTACATCTAATTCCCGACATTTTCAATTTTAAACGCTAGTTACAATTACTTTTGCAACTGGCACGAGTAAGATGAAAAAGCAATCACTATGATAAAAGTAGTTACACACATACATAATAATTGTCAACAATAAAGGGACATTTTCAGTTTAAAAAATTTGAACAGTGTATAATATATTTCCTATAGAAGTAATCCATGATTGCACAATATGCAATACATCTAGACTTCCATATCTTTCTAAATGTAATGCATGTTGAGAAACATGTGAGCTTATCAGTTGCTGTGCAATTAAATCTATAGTCGCACTAAGAAACGTAAATAAGTACAAAGCTTAGCACTGTTTTCGTTTAAAATATATCGATAAATACTCGTATATGTGGCGTAATTAGAAAGAACGATCATTTAAATTTACTATCAATCAATTAAGTGTTATACTTATGTTGGTACTCATAAAACCAATATTCGTGAACATTGAGCATTAAGCCAGAAGATACGCTCTTTTGAAAGGCGTCAAAACACATTTGGGTACTTACAAATGTCTCTCTAGCTTAATTTGAAAAGAGTTACGCAAAAAAAACATTCAGAATTTGTTGTTTTTTTTTGAGTCTGCGCGGTTACAAAAAACCTAACTGTTTTTCGAGAATAAAACTCTCTAACAATGTCGATTCTTATCCTTTGCAGAATGGCGCTTGTGTGAAAAGGTGCCGAACATTTTAATGTAATCAGCCTCTCTAAAGGAGCCGCCTTTATGACGTGTTCCTGAGGCTTTCTCCGACCATCCGTTACATTTGCACAACCTTTCGCATTTCTTATCAACGCCATAGGTAACGGTTCACCTCGAATTCTTTTACCCGAGTTATCTACGTATGTAAAGAATTGAGACAAATACAAAAAAACACAACACAAACACATAACAAAGAGGTTCGTTTTAAAACCAATTGTTAATTTATCAGCTAGATCTCGCTAACCTTAGTATGTAAAGGTTTTGACTTCGAGAATTTAGTTTTGCATAATGCGAAGAACATAACGTCGATGTAATGTTTTAGACGAGAAATAACAATGTTCCCTACGCAAGAAAACATGTACCTACCTATAACGAAATTCTAGTAATTCGGTTTTTTAACTCAAAGATGAATAGAGTGGAGTTGTTATCATTAAAAAAATCCCATTTTCATACTGGTTTTAATAACTTCATGGTTGATAACGTACTATGTAAATTTTCTTTTGATTCTTTTTTGCAGAAGTATATAGCAGAAACTTATAGCCAATATTATATCTTATTACTTAATAAAAGCTTCGCACTAAAATACCAATTCGCTCCCATCCATCAAATGGCTACATATACAAATCGCTTTAGTCCATTATTCGAACCACGGCAATTTGAGGGTAGTTTATAGAAAAACATTTTACTGTTTGACATGGTCGAAGCAAATGACAAAAGTCAATCTACACATCAATCGCCAAACATTGGAAATTCGGGAGGTAGCACGCGACTACTCAATAATGTACGAAATATCGATGTGGGCCATCGCCTCCACCATGCGTGGACTTCGAAACTTTCCTGACCAAATGTTATTTTAAACCGGAAGCTAATGACTCATACTTTTTCATGCATACACACTAATATAACTGTATCTATGGTGCTTGTTAATTAATATTCCTCTAGGCGTTGATTGCAGTCGGCTTACATGATGTTGCAGAGTATTCTTAATTTTTAAGCGATAAACTACGGGTCAAAAATGATAAAATAAAGAAACGTATTGCAATATTTTAAAACGGAATATTTTTTTGCTCTAAACTACTCCTTTACTACTGTGACACTGCCGAAAGGTGCACTTACAAAAACGAATTACTATTGTAATCAAGGTGTATAATTAAGTCTGGTATTATTTTGACTCTACATTTCTAGTGCACTGATTTAAACGGAATTTACTTGTAATCGCATTGTAATGTTATTACAAATTGAAAATGGCGAATTGTTTCGTAATGCTTAATCTTCTTCAAAATATAATATGTGTCCAATCAGTAGGCAATATTTTTGTTGCCTGTCTTGCGTCATGCGTGGACATTTTATTTCTCAAGTTGGACGACGAAGCCTTAAATTGTGCGTCTATCGATACACGATGTTGACTTTGGTGACACCAGGTGACCGGTCATAAATGGTAGTGTGAGGAGGGGGTTGCCAAATGACATGTACCTATGAACCTATAAATTATTCACACGAATTTCCCTGCCACATTTGCGTGTAGAAGACAAATAGATGCCGCTTAAAAGCGCCGAGGTCGAAGGATTCCCTATAATTACGATTGTTTTACGAATTTGCTTAATTAATTTAGTAATGGTCAGTATTGAAAGGGTATTTCGATTTAATATCAACAATACTGACCAAATCATGCTGGAAGGAAATTTCATGTATTCTGTAATTAAATTACCTACGTAGAATTTGTTCTCGTACCATACACATCAATACATGTTGATATTCTATCTTCTCAGTCGTAGTCTACATTGCTGAATGTTGGAATTTACTGTAGCCTTTGTATTAAATTTGGTTAACGGAACTGGAGAATTTGGGGAAGGTAGGAATGAGGTTACTTGCTCGCCACTGACGGGTATTTTTATGAGAGAAAATAATTTTCTGTTGTAATATTACGGACTACAAGTACACCTCATGCATTTTCTTCATCCGTCAGCCAATATACTAAGTTATTAAATCATATATACCTACCTACTTTTTTTATTTACTGTTGTAGTTCTTTCGCATATTGTGTATGCACCCTTATACTTTATTCCATGCAACGGCGTTTCAGGTATAGGAACAGTGTTGCATAATTATTTCATTGTGTGCCTAACCCAAGATTGTCGATTAAAATTCTCACACTCCATGGTACATAACTCCTGCTAATGTGAATATTGTTATTTGGTCTCAATCAGACACACATCATGACCTAAATCACACATACACGTCCAGTGCGTAAATGTTCGACATACGATATTGATATTTTTGTATTGATAAAGATTAAAACCACTCCGCCGGGGTGGTGGTGGCGTGGTGCGGCCCCGATCCTTTAATTATTCATCGCGCTTATTTTGGTCACGAGGACACAGTTACAGACAACCACTGTGCGTTCTCAGGAACGTGTAAAAAGGGTTCACATTATTATGGGTCATTATCGAAAAATATACTCAGTTTCAAACTAGACATAGGTAACGGTACATATGAGGAAATAGGTATCTACTGAAAGAAATGTCATTTTGTCGACTTTTGTGTTTAGTACGCAACAGCTTGTCTAATAACAATGGCAAAACGCGAATTGTAAATGACAGAATGATTATTCAGATATATATTAATAACGAAAACTGATGTCAATTGTCGCAATTTTTTCACATGTAGGTACTTAGCGTTTTTGGGGGTGGTTCTTAAAAATTCTTCATACTGAGTTGTTACCATTGAAAAACATTATTGACTAGCAATAATCCATTTCGAAAACTCTTAATACTACGGTTAAAAATTAAATATATTGGGTCTCTCCCACTAGAGGAAGATACGGGTTCAGCAGTGCGCTGATACTGGTTTTGTGTTTTAACTATTATTAATACAATGAGGGCAATAGCGCGCCGATCATAATAGATTTCATAGTTTTTTTTAAATTGATTTCGTAGGTTTAATTAAAATCGTTTCAAATGTGTTATTCTTTAAAGTTACAGATTTTGAGGAACAATTTTAAATGCCGGTCGTTAGAATTTATAACTCAAAATGAAGTTTAATCAAATCCCATCCATTTCCATATTGTACGATGCATTAGGTAGCTTTAAACCATTTCTAAAATGAAAGCAGAGAAGGTTTGATTGTAGTACGATCATCATCATTAGCCTATCTTAGTCCACTGCTGGACATAGGCCTCCCCCAACGTAGTACGATATTCATTAGGAAATCTAAAACCATAGTCGCCTTCCGGTCAACAAATATAATTAATTAATCCCATAAATTTAGCATCGGCCTGAAACATAATCCGGTACAGCTAACATGAGTTATTCATAAAATGTTAGCTATTTAATCATAACAATTCTATCTCCAAATTCAAGAGAAACATTTACATATCAGCGGTGAAGCCTTGGCCTCAAAATCTCCACGTGACCTCGAGAACCCGTAACTCGTGTTGTCGAACGATCTATTTAAGGTGCTACATCACGTGTTTGAGTTATGAAAATTTTTGCCTTTAAAGTTGTATTCGGTTTTTTACCTTGAATTTCCGTGGAGTACGGATTTGTCCAGGGTGTATCGCAATACAGTTATCTAATATTCCATAGTGGGAAATAGGATATAACCGGTGAATCATAGGAGTGTGCTTCAGGTAGAGTACCTAACTTTAGGGACATATTTTAGCTTTACGAAGCTAATTGCACAAGTTTGTATATCTGCAAACATATGCAAAATTGGTAATCTTCTTCTTAAAACCTTTAAAGACATTTTGTTTACAGAAGAATAACTAATTTTGGTTTGTGTCAATTCTGGTGAAATGTTATTTTTAATTGTATAAGTATAGATCTGTGCCGTGTATATCATATTCCATCATTTCTCACTTTAACACCTGACGTATCGTATCATACATTATAACGTACCTATGTATATAAATAATTTTATCATACAACTGCGCAAAATACAGCAAATAAACAAAACTATTTCCGTCTTCTTAAACTACACATTATCTTCATGATAACAACATAAATAAATCGCAAAAAACTTGTAGGTATTTTGTGTACCAGGCGCCCAGTGTTTATCTATATCTCAAGGAGCTCGCGATACGCAGATATACTAGTGTATATCTATACATCGTGAATTGGCACCGCCCCTCGCGAATTGCGACGTTGCTGAAATGACTCACCGGTTATCACACATAGCTGATACAGATTACTGTACCGGCGGTATTCACATACTCACATACAAGCATTATACCGTTTGCTACCACATCTATTGGTTACATAAATATATACGACTTTATAGACATATAAAATTGAGTTGCCGTTTTACAAACGTTACCGTTAGCTCTCGTCGCAGTGTCTTCTTTTTTTAAAATTGTTGATCCTTCGAACTAATATACTCAAATATTGAGACATAATAGTATTTTTTAAGAAATTGCCCTACACGCACATTGTATGTATGTAACAAAATATTATTTAATAATATTTTATAATCATAGAGTAATATTATTTCACACCTTAATAAGGGAACCTACGGATATACCTACATACATATTTTTATTAATGAATATTCTTTATTTTCCTAAGTTTAAAAATGTTTTCTAATATTTTGTATAATATACTCATGTAACTATTGTATTATTAATGTATAAGATCATACCAATTTCGTTTTGTTTATATTTTTTTATTATGATCATATTAATTAAACGTAATTTGTTATTATTAATACATTACGTGTAATACCCACGCGTGTGATATGAATATTATCAACACAAGGAAATAAAACCGCGAAAAAACAAGACGAAACCAGTTTGCGAAGCGAAGAGCTAACTTTTTGCCAACGTAAATATGTTGACCTACTCGTATCTCATATTCTCCTAGTACAAATGTGCGAATTTTTCGTAACATCGCAGTCTCTCTCAAATGACTTTTTATGTGCACGCGCCTGCTACGGAACTCTCCTTGTTATGTCATCATTGCTCCGAATGCACAATGAAAGTGGACGTTACGCTTTACGTTTGTATGACCATGCAATTTTTTGTAGGTCGGGGATACCCTCTTACAATTTGTTGTGATGTCTAGAGAGGCGGGTTTAGCATGCAAATTTTTTTGCTCTAGACAGTTCATTGACCGAGCTCGACCGATGTGTGAGTGGACGTGTAATATACAATAACGTCAGCGAATCTGCACGCCTAGTACATTTAGCAAGAGCTCGTAGGTATTATGGGCGTTACCGTTTTATAACCAAGTGAAATGTTTGTAAAGGCGAATATTTGTGCAATAGGAACATGGACAGTGTGTTATCGCCTTAAGCAGCCGCGTTATCGGCCGAACGCACTTTATCTGCACGTACGCACCGTGCGTGCGCATTGCATTTCGCGCGATACGCACTCCGCCGCATCGCACGTTTCAAACGATGTTGCATAGTAGACGATTACTTTCGCAAAC
>DWEC01002062.1:0-12226 GCA_018245735.1 Microceris miodesmiata
AAAACCGAGCGATGGAACGATCACAAGATGAGTTTTTAAATGGATGGCAATTTTATGAATGCACGCAATCTCATGTTGATCAGTGGGATAACGATCTGTGAAAGGCTGCAGGCAGATGCGACAAGCCGAGGTCATGGCGCTAATTGGAGGAGGCCTATGTATAGCAGTGGACTGAGATAAGCTGATAATGTCGACGATGGAGAAACTTCCTACATAATCATTGGCTCCTTTATTTAAAAAAGTACTTTAGCTACCAAAAATAAATCAACTGTTCCTTACCTCATTTGTAACAATTACTTTCAAGTTGTGCTCTCAGTAACTACATAATTAGACTGAGTGGTCTCGCGTTGTGTGTTGCCTTCTTTGATGAAAACACTTGGAAGGCTTTTTGTAACTGTGTTCAGGCGACATTAAATCATATAACAGTTTTACAGGTATTAGAAAGAAAACGTAACATCACGGGTGAATTGCCCAAGAGGTAGGCAGTGTAGTACATTCCCATGTTGCCCCAGTTAAGTTTACGTCACACAATGAAATACGAGGTGCGCCTATTGCCATACACGGGGCACAAATCAGACTCCGGCCCACTACCGAAAATTTGTATCAGAAAAAATTTAAGAACGAAATACACACATATCTTCACGTCGGGCTCCTTTCAGGTTAGGCAAAGAGCACGGAGTGCCATCTACATCTATAACGCTTCTCTTACAATCTATAATTTTATTACGTATGTATCTTCAAGTTTCTTGTGTAAATGTTCGAATTGAAAACGCTACGCGACAACGCAATGTTCTCCCGTATGTTTACTGCCACTCCACCCTGGCTTTCAGGTGTTTAACCTAATGATAAGAGATAGAATTAAATGAACTTCCGAGTTAACTTCGCTAAGAGACCTGTTGTTTTTATTTGGTGGGATTTCGCTCACTTTAATTTTGTTACGGATATTTAAATTGTACAACACAGCAGGACTGAGGACATTCGATGGGGAAGAAAGGTCATCGAGTGGTGGCCACGTCTCAGTAAAAGAAACGTAGTCCGCGGTCCTACCAGGTGATCTGACAACCTGATGAAGGCAGCGGGAAGCTGCTGAATTTGGAAGGCACACAACCAGAAAGAGTAGTTCCGATTACGGGAGGCCTATGTCCAGCAGTGGACATCTAGGTAAGTGGATATCAAAGAGGCTGGTTACATTTTAATAAGAGCGTTCACTTATCTATTATCACTATGATCATCATCATGATCATCGATAACAGTATTTTTAACGTTGCGGATTTTTTTTTATTATGTATGCCAGTATTTTTTATATTATTTGTATGGTCAAGTAACATTACGTATAACTATTTATATTTAAAGTTATATATTTCCTATTAAGCTTAACAGTTTTCTAATCACGCAACTATACACCGTTTCCTTCTCTCACGAAGAATGTCGTCACTATTAATAACTAGGGAATTAATTTCTATTTTAGCTCAAGATTAATATGGGTTTCTTGTTGTATAAATACCGTACAGAACTGCGCGATTTATCTCAGAACAAAAGCCGTCCTATATCTCGTCCTATTCACGTCTGATTTGTCCCACAACTGAAGCGGACTAGGGATATTTAATAGAGCGGATAATTCCACCCTGACCCTTTTGTACCTGACGCCTCGTCTAGTTATATATAGCAGTTTCGAACCATTAAAATAGACAATATAATGAAAATTTGTTTGGATATATTAAGTTATATAGTGATAATTAAACTCACATACATACTAACTTACATACTATATTTAATATGAAATTATCTATACACGTGTACATTGACGTTAATGTGTGTTGTGTTAATTTATCGACTGGGTTTGTATAGATTTTAATTTTTCGGTTTTATCAGATTTTTTTTCTGTCTGTCTGTGCTCGACATATACCAGCCTGAATTTAACTCTACCTAATATACACGGCCATACATATGTGCGTTCAACTTACAATGGAAATTATTTAACTATCGATTTAAGGATCCATTAGAATTGAGAAACTTCGTATTTTATGTAAATTTTGTAGTATAAGTGGTATATTTACTATTCATATCAATGCGAATGCTAAATATAAATGTGAGATTTATGTCATTATGAGTTGTTCAGTAATTCGTTTTAAGAACAAAACGGTAAAAAATCACATCCCTTGGCAAGCGACATGGAGATACGTACAACACTAAAAATGTTATCTTATGAGAATTTTTTTAACCATAAACAAGAATTATTATTTTTTCTCGTACTATGTGCATATGATACAGGCTATGATACTTACATACAATTTGTAAAGTACTCTTGCAGTTTTGTTCGTTCACTACTATTTCTATTCATCTGATTCCTCTCCAGCTTCCCTCAGTCCACAGTTGGACCCAGGCTTCTATTAACCAAACTTTGCATCCAACAGCAATATGTGCGTATACAGACTTCTAATTCAGTAGCGAGCTAGCTTACTCCTTTATTCTAACTAGTGGTGTCTGTGCTTTGGGATTTATATATTTATCATTGGCCGAAAAACTTTTCTAATATACGATTTCAATTTAACTTTTGTATGTAAATTTGCACACTAAGGCACAATAAAGGGTTATGCGTCATTCACTTCATCAACCTGTACCTATATGTTTCTACTTATAGAGTGGATTATCTAATAGAATGAGAAGTTAAGACTACTTTCCACGCTAGTTAAGCACGGATTTATTGTGTTCACAGCTCAGGACAACATCATGTAGAATTATCATTTATGAAGGCTTATTTATAATGTTTTTCTTTACCATTAGCATGAATAATTAATCTAACAATTGCACGAAGTTGGCAATCCAGGACGTATATACCTAAAAGAGATTCGAAACCCCTGAAGCCGGAGGCTGAAATCTGATTCATTAAGCTATTCCCACTATGAATTAATAGCTTTACCATTTTTCTTTAACAGCTTGACTTCTGATATAGCTTTAGCTTACATCAATTATTAAAAATTTGCTGTCAAAGAAACCGTTATAGACATGATTGCTATTAGCTATGTTATAGAAAGAACAACAGGCCCTTTTGAAATATAACTCCCCGGACGGCTATTACAAATGACCCCTAATTCATAACGTGAGCTGGCCCCATCTTTAGCCTCCTCAGGAGTAATGAATGACCTCTGGACTTTGTCGGAGACTACAGACAAGTTTGAAGCGGGAATTTTAAAAAAACTGGACTAATTTTGAAAACTCGAGATATCTCTACTACCACACGTGTAGCGAAATCGCTTATTATTGTACGAAATCGAATAACATTTAATGTTACAGAATGAAGACTAGAAACCGAAAAAAAAATCGATCGAAATATATGTACCTATATATGGCTACATATATTCTAGTATTAATAAAGGAACAGTTCTAAGGTGTGAACCGTGGACTGAGATAGGCTGAAATCGTTGTTGTTGCCTAAGATGTGAAGGGAAACAAAATGTTGTTGATAATCATTGCATTTCATATCACTAATGTCACCAATAAGAATGAATCATATTATAGATGATTGAATCATACTGAGATACTTAATTAAAGAACAAAATAACCACGTGTATTTCTCTTAATTGAGATAATTAGAAATGTATTATTAGACATATTTTTAGTCATATTCCATTTAGCAATTTAAGTTATAATTAAATTCCTCATTAGGTCTCGTAGACTAGATGGTAATTATGAAAATAATTAGCGAATCCGGGTACTTATTATAAGAAAAAATCTCATATCACTAAACTTTATTACTATCAATAATATTGTTTTCGAGATCATACTGAAATGGTAATGGTTAAAGAAATTCCGTCTGTAGACGCTCTGATATCTGCACGGTTTAGTACCGTTTTAATTAAATTCTAGATATAGCTACTTTGTGCTCTAAGCAAAGGCCTGGATTTTTTGTTCGACTTATTTTACATTTTATTACGAAACGTGCTATTTATCTGGGACCAAACTTCTCAGTTCGTGAACGTAGGTTATTAAAGAAAAAAGTGAAAAAAATCCAGTTAATATTTATAAAAACTCTTTTTATAATAGTCATTGTCACGACAAGACGACAATCAGTTTCCCCATGAAAATTATTGTTTAAAAATAATTTCCGAATTTTGAATATTTTCATAAGAAAGATATGTCTAAGAACGTAGGATTAGGAAGAATTCCTATTGACGATTATAACAAGTTAATATGTACCGTTCTGTAAATTCGAAATATCTCAAAGGCATACGAAATATCTCAAAGACATCAAAGGCGTTACGGCGGATACGTTTCGGTGTAACTGAGATTTATTCGTTTGTGCAGAATTATTGGAGGTTCCTCTATTTAGATAGAGAATCGGATCGCTTTGTTCTAAGACTCCCGCAACTAATTAAGGATTCGCTAATCTGAAGTTCCCTTTATACAGTGAATTAAAACTTTGTGGAGCACAAAAGAGTTGATTAGAACAAACTTGGTCTTCAACACCGAATTTAAGGAGATTTATGAGGTATGGTTAGTGATTTGTGCGGGAAGATATATATATTTTCCTAAGTTCAGTATAAAATTCGGCTTATATCAGTTCATAAAAATATTTTCAAAATAAACTCGCCAATATCTGCTTTAACGACGAGAACGTCGCCAAAAAGGTTAAAATATTACTAAATATGAAAATGACCATAAATCATATTACTACCATAGACATAAATAAAAATAACGACACGAATATTCCAATTTTAAATATTATTTCATAGTTCTAAAAATGGAAACATAAATGCTTAAGTTAAACGTTAGTCCGCAATCTGTAAAAATTGTTTTTATTGGCGCAATACACAAAGCAAGGTCTCTATTTTGCGTTTCAAATTATTAATCAACATTTTCATGAAGTAAGTTCGTGTTCTTGAAAGAAATCTAATTGACGCCATTTGGCACCAATTGAAGTAGATTTTTAGTCGAAACGCGGCCGCACCGACCTCGAAAGCCTTAAGTGAAAGGACGTTAGTCGAGGACTTTCCTTAATTGAATGCCTGTTAGCGTGACGTTAGTCTTTAAATAACAAACGGCTAATGGATAAATCCTTTCTTGTTTCTCAGAGAAATTAAGATATTACACTGGTTTAACATTCTAGTTTATTGTACAGTTTTTATTTTTCATCATCACGAGCTAGCCCAAAATTCATATCTATTAATATTTACTACATATAATTCCAGTCAATTCTTTGTTCCATTTTTATTGCAGTATATAATAATTTTTACAAGTGTATAATTACATACGTTTTTCTTGTCTATTACCGACAAGGGAAGACTCTTACATATTTCTTGTTGGCATGATCCAGATAGAAGAAGAATGATGAATCCAGAAGAATCCTTTTGTCTCTTTTTTAATTAATGCCATAACCCTTACAGTTCTAGTAAAGGTAGTTGCACTGGTCTTCTTTAAATATCAAAGTCTAAAAAGCTAAGTACAGCCCACGCATAGGCTCGAGCGTCAGCCTAATTCATGTACAAATGATTACCGTTTTGACATAACCTCTGTTCACCCAAACATGCAAATTTAAGAACCCCTCAGTATTGAAAAGTCCAAAATTCTAAACTTCTTGACCACGCACTGTTAGCGCGACTAAATTACTTCCTGCTTCGTCCCGTCCCAATAGTTTGCCACTAACTCTATCTTAGTTTTGTTGAGATAAAATTTGCGCTCACGGAATCCCTCCCAAATTGTTTCCGTTTAAACTTTAAATGTTGCGGGGTTGCAAGAAATCCTTGCAACATTTAAACTACGAAACTTCTAAAGTTTTTCCCATTGATGATTTCAACAAAAATCTTTACTAGGTACATTATGTGATTAGTAGAATAACGACTCTGTGATTAAATTAATTAGAGTATGAATAATAATAATATCTTAGTACATCTCAACACACTGCCATCTTATCAAAGTAAGCATCCAGAGAGCTTGTGTTATGATGACCAGACTGTATAAATACATATAAATAAACTACTACTACATATAAATATATACCTAGATATGTTACCTAGATATGTTTTTTTTTAATATAATACCACCCACCCTCCATCCTCACTGTCCATCAAGGTCATAAATGCATAACTTAAGTGAATTTCTATGGCGCATAAAAGCCTTTGCGAGGACAGCGACTGAGAGAGCCCCATTCAGCGGCTTAAGAAATAGAATTGTAACATAACGAAAAATTGAAAGTACATTGTGTGAAATGTTCATTTTAGAATATTTTACACATGACTAGTTCACGCTTCCAATAGTATTGTAACGAAGCGACGTAATGTACCCGTGATATTCATATTAAAAGGTTTACTAATATGAAACTTTCAAATTCGTACCTACTGTTAGTGTTATCACTGAATGAAAACATCAAAAGCGAAAATTATAATAATAGTAAGTAATAAAAAATAGATTTTAAGACGCGAGCCGCGAAATGTCTTTCCTTATTTATTTAATTTTTTTATTTGGCTGCCTTAAGCTCTTCTAAACATTTCAAAGTCTTTCACAAACCCGGCTGCTATTTGAAAGTACAATACAGTTTTCGTATCTATTAGAGACGTAACGCTTACTATACAACCTTCATCGGTGCGGCGAATGCTTTAACGGCGAATGTTTTAAAAATCAAAATGTGTGTTTAAGAATTTTAGCATGTTCTTAAGACATCAAAAATAGTCCTTTAGTTTTGGTTTATACAATCATCAACAGACAACCATTAAGTGGTCTATATTCGACGTCGTTTGATTTTATATAATTTTTAAATAGGTAAATACATCAAACCTGCAAGTGAGTCAGAATAGAAAAAAATCAGTAAGAGATGTTAGAATTTGGTATTGTAAGCCACTATGACCAGCTTTGATCTAATCCAGACGATAGAAGAATAGAAGTTCCATCAAACACTTGCGGCAGAATGCGAATGATTTTACAATTCAAGAGCGCTTACAGCAAGGAACAACAAATTTAGCGGCTGACTCCATTACTGCGAATGCGGACGCATTATGCAGCGCTATAACCGCTATTCGGGTTACGCAACGCCGCCGCGCCGTGTTGATACTAGCCTAAAAATATTGCTTCTGTACCGCCACGAGCGATTTGACTTATATTCTGGGACTATTGTGGATCGACAACAGAAAATTAATCACGCAAAAGATATCTTAAGCTATGATAAAATTATTTGCTAGAAAATCCAAAGACCGAGAGGTCCTGTGTTCAATCCCCTGGTACTATGGCGTCATTTTAACTTGAAATTCCTAGTAGTAGCTCGTTTTGTTATACGGTTATGGTATACGCTCCATTGCAGAAAACCGGATAAGCCTATTGACATAAACCGCATGGAAATCCAGACTGATAAGTTGAGTATAACGAAAAAACTATTAAATATTGCGAAAAGTGACATGTTCGTTTTCCAAACATCGCTAAACTATAAGCGCTTCTAACCTTATTCCTTTGCAAACTCGTTTCGTTACAAACGCACCCTTTGAGAGTACGTCAAACACAACGTTTGTGCAGCAATTACATAGTCGTTCTCCCTGCACAGGCGTTTAGAGCGGCATCATACATGCATTTTCGAATTCAACTTACTAAATTGTTTTTTTTTTTAATATTGAACATGAGATTGTACCGCACTTCTCTCCTCTGGATACTCCTTTGGGGATTACAGGCGTGATGTTACGTTTAACATTAAACAAACAGACACTCATCATTATCGGCCTACTCCCGTCCACTGCTGGACATAGGCTTCTCCGTAACTATTGAAAACGAGCGAGCACGCCACTGACCTTAAAATAAACTAACATACGTCAAATCCTCTGCTCATCCATCATTTTATACTATATGTTGCAGATATACAACATGCATAGCGCGTATTTGAAACCATAATGTTTTATTTGCGTAATATTTCCTTTTGCTTTTCGATATCTTACCAATTAATACACTCGATCCACCCTAATACCTTTCACTATTATTTTATGAGAAACATAGAATAAATCTACTTAGAATATTGAATAATCAGTTCTCCGTCTAGGTGCTTTGTGTAGTTGTTTTTGTATATACGAGTAGATGTACTTGCATATATGTACATATGTGCATCCATTGCACCCACTACAAGGAGAATCCTATTGAAGGGTTCGATTCTAAAATTTATTCATCATCATAATCATCAGCTTATCTTATTCCACTGCTGGACAGAGGCCTCCCCCAAAAGGGGGTTTATGCCCGTAATCTCCACGCTGGGCATGCGGGTTGAAGATAGCAGGGCACGATTTTTCGCAAAACTTATTACGACATATTAATTAATACTATTTTTTCCCAAAATGTGTCAACCTTGCATAAAACATTATATTTAATTACCTGAAATGAAAAGCGTTTTGGATTTCTGAACCTTTTCACCAACGAGTTGTTTTAGAAAAAAAATAATTATAAACTAAGAAAAACGCATTTGCTATATAAACGTGTGTAGTGAGTCTAACGCCCGTATGAAACGCGGGCTGCGAGCGAAA
Organism: Microceris miodesmiata; assembly: GCA_018245735.1. Lineage (NCBI taxonomy): Eukaryota > Metazoa > Arthropoda > Insecta > Lepidoptera > Hesperiidae > Microceris > Microceris miodesmiata. The sequence goes on from DWEC01002062.1 coordinate 8,490, forward strand.
ATGGGTTAATGAGTGAAAATTATTCTATTGCAGTTAACGAATGGCGTATTCGACCTATTTCGTTGTGAAACTGAAAACAATACTCGCTGTATTCATTGGCCTATTATACATTGAATTCGAAGTCGATGCTGATCAAATGTCATCTACATACAATTATGTTAACATCTCAAGATCAAAAAAAAATTCTGTTATCCATTATTTGCCCCCATGTAGTTGTTACGCTTCATTGAATGTCTCGATACTCCGGTGTCAAACTATCAAGGTGTCGTAGTAAAAGTAACAATAATAACGCAAAACCCTTCATCCTCATAACCACCCTACCTTCGTAATATCGGTCTAATGAACACACAAAAGCAATATATGTATCATATCAGACTGGTTACAGATATTCTAAGCAAGACCTTTATTCTGTGATAAAAGTATCACACAAAGTGAGACCACAACAAAGATTTTACCTACTTATACACGAGCTGTTGTTAATCTTGACACATTGATTCCGATGTGCAAACGTGACAGAACCATAATGGATGCATTCATTAACTTTCTCAAACTCAACCGCAACTCCTAGAAGTGGCATAAACTGTTTCCTGTGACCGCGCACCGCAACACGGATGGGGCGCGTCCGGGCCCATTTGTACCGGCTTCCGGCGCGTATCGGTTATTTGTAATTCGTTACAATAATTGTATCCTACCGATAAAATAATAATGTTTCCTTTGTTCCCAATTAACTACACGCTCAGAAGGAGGGGATTTTCGAGCGTTATTTTTCATTTTTCTTCAATACATCCTGCTATTTAGCAATCATTCAAATATATTTATCTACTTGCTAACTCATATATCTAACATAATAATGCTTCTCTTGTATTTGAAACAGGACGAATCTTTATACTTTTTAACAAAATTTTAACGAATACACAAATAATCAGAATTTCTTCTACAGCTGTAAACTGGGTCTGTCTGTACAACTTTGAGACTCCAACAATGTACTAGTTAAATGGACACCTAAAACTATTAACGTTAAAAATGTCAGTATTCAAAAGCAAATGCAATGATCAATAATTGTAATAACATCTAAACAGTTTAGTAATTTTAACTTCGTTCCATTACATGACGCATGATATGATATATTTTAGAAGCAGAGAAAAGTACGATTCTAATAAATTCCATACTTTCTATAGAACGTTCTTTGTGTCGTGTATTTTAACGTAAATTCACGGTAACGGAAGCAAATGAAACAATAATTGCTCCCCTTCCGCTAGAGATTTGTATTCGACTGCAAAAAATTGTGCTTCGTAATCCAAATACATTGCAATGATAAATAGTTTTCGATCATTGTTCTTGTAATATATTTTATTTCATAATATTTGCTTACTAAGTGATTAGTGACATTACCTGGTCAGTCGGAGCTTTGACCGGAAATTGTGAGTTAGATTTTAACATAGAACATTGCTATGAAGATATTATCTGCGCCCACGACTTCGTTTTCGTGGTCTTATTACAATTTAGGGTTTTTAACTGTTTTGTACGAAACCCCATTTTTTTTTTAATTAATATGCCCTTATATAATCATCGTAAAACCAGTTATCTGCATGTGAAAGTCCCGTCGAAATCGCTTCAGACTTTTCAGAGTTAACTCAGTACAAACAGACAGACAGATAGACATAGATTTAAAGTTTAAGATACAAATTTAAAAAATGCCTCTTTGTTATACATAATACGTACCGTATTTATTTGTACTTTCCGAAGCACGCATTACAAAACTATTATTTTGATATGACAAACAGACACATCAGTTTTATTTTTATGTATGTATATACATATAGATTTGGGTATTACATTATCCATATAAGTACCTATATATTTAGATAGATACGCCCTCCTTAGATGATAGGTTCTACTTAGATGGATAGGCTCTTTCTAATTTATGATTCTAAGGCCGTGGGGGCATAATAATACTTTTATCAGAAAGGTTTTTATTAAAATTCTACGTATCTATCAATATGAAAGATAAATTATATACTTAAGTAGCTAAAAGTATGCAGCTTTAAGCACTTTGAAAAATAAAATAAGAATTTTTTAGTCTTTCTTAATAGATCTCTTTAGACTTTACTAAGAAATCTTTTTAAACTTTTGTTAAATTCCTTGTGTGCTTGCTTTTTAATTACCGAGCCTTACTGAACTCACTTTGAACATGACTTCCGGTTCTAGAAGCAAATGAAACGATAATTGCTCCCTCTTCCGCTAGAGATTTGCGCCCAATTGGCGCACGTTTGCTTTCCGAACTGCCGAATTTTCGACTGATAAATGGTTTGGATTCATAGTCGAACGATAGTAATTTGGTTGAAACGCTTTGTAGAGTATGGGATGCGAGTGCATCTACATGTAGGTATGTCCGATGTACACACAAATGTTTCGTAGGGGATGTGGAGTGAAACAATGGTGCAGTTCAATGTTATTCATACATAATTATGTATGTTTATTCTTCGAGTTTCAAAATTGATATTTAGTAGTTGTTCGTTGTGTTGTTGTGTAATAAAATTAGTTGTTGTAACTGTTGTTATTGTGAATGTTGTTGTTAAAAAATGTTGTTGTTGTGAATGTTGTTGTTGTGGATAGTTATTGCGTAATTAAAATAGTTGTTTGTGATGTTCTATTAGTGTTCCTTTCAGGTCATAATAATACTTTTGACACAATATATTACGAAATTGCAATTACAAACAGAAAATTCAAATAAATATACTGAATTATAAAATTTAACATCAGTGATAGCTTAGTGGTTTTGATTTTAACATATATGGTACGAGGTTCAATTCCTGGCACTCATTTTAAGCTATTATAAATTATTTAGGTTTTTAAAATTAAATGTCATGGTGAAATCAACCGTAACATTAATAACATTACGCCTGTAATCCTTAAAGGGGTTGGCGGAGTACACTCTCAAGTATCACCAGTTACGTTTACGTTCCATGGAATAGGTGGTGAGCCTATTGTCCTACACCAAGCACAGATCCAGACTCCGAGTCACTACTAGAAATTCTAAATTAGAAAAATCCAATAGTACCTGACCCGGGATTTAAACCCAGGATCAGCAGTCGCGCTTGCAACCACTCGACCAATGAGGCAGTCATATCAAAATTAGTAGTATCGGGAAAAATAGGTACAAAAATTTTGTTATACAGGAGAAATTTTAAGTATGTAATTGATATTATAACGGACATTTGATATAAATGACTGTTGTATTAATAGTAACAAACATATCAAGGAATTTTATTAATTTCAAGGAATTTTATTAATTTCAAGGAATTTTAAATTATGATCTACGTACAAACATGTTCGATATTCTCCCTTTATGTCCAGTTCCTACAACATGATCTTATTATACTGCTCCGGCTCCTACATGATTAATGACAGTTAGAAAAAGCCTAAAGTTTAAGTGTGTCGTAAAACGATGTAATAGATTTTTCTAAGAGTTTGATCAATATTTCGACATTAATTTACTTAAAATTTAATTTAATGTTTGGATTAAGACACAGTTCAGCTGCAGTATGAGAATGTTGTTAAAAAACCTCTGAAAGTTATGTTTACAATGCACATAACACTGATCAATCAAAGACCAAGATCGATAAAATAAAGTGTACAAATCTATTGTTCGGAATTCAATCCATAAATGCGTTTATATGCAAATTCAACGATACTATAAACACAGAGATTGTAGTGCGTAATTTAAAAATTAGAAC
>DWEC01002063.1:0-12224 GCA_018245735.1 Microceris miodesmiata
CACACACTCATATATACATACATATATGTGTGTGTGTGTGTGTATTTATATATATATATATTTATATATATAAATATTTGATGTGTGTGTGCGTATGTGTGCATGTGTGTATATATAGATATGTACAATAAAGATGATTTTATTGAAGCATTTACAACATAACTTACATACTTGTTTTTTTATTATTCAGAAAAATCTGTATACTGATACAGCAGTAATTTGGCACTAATTGTACTATGGAATGCATAGGAATGGAGGACAGCTTATGGTGGAACACTTCATATTGTTGTGGATAGGTTGTTGAGCAGTCAACCTACTTCAAATTCAAATATTTAACAGTCAATGTTCAAAGAATAGATTGTATCTGTGGAACGGGCTAGAAATAAAATTTTAGAAATAATCTATAACATTTATATTAATAGTGTACTAAACTACATGGAGGTCAACTTGAAAATTCAAAAATAAAAATCCCTACGCATTAACTCCTGTTTGGCTATTCTCCTCAGTTTTGCATCTCACTGATTCACAATGATAACCGATAATTGATTTCATTTCTATTTTAATAAATATTAATTTAAAGCTTCTTTGCAGGCAATGTCAGTATCAAATCAGTAATACTGATAGCCTAAAGGTTCAGATTTCAACTCCACTCTTAAGATTCTCTAGATTCCATCTATTAAGCTAGCCAGATTGGATTATAGTAGAGACTATTAACCGGAGTAATTGTTGTCATTGGGCATTTGGATATTCAAATGTATGGAGAAATGTAGTTTTTGTACATATCACAGCATTTTACTATTAAATGATTCGTGAGAATTTATTTAAAGGATTAGCAATGGTGGGAGCTCATAATGAATTTTGTACAGGTCCATTACTAGTCATCCCGAAAGACGTACGTGAATTATATATATAATTATATGATTTCTAGGTAATTATTAAAAACAAGCTTATTATTCGGTGTTGTAATTAATTCGTAGCATTTTACAAAAGATGGCGAAGTTATTAAAGTATTCTGTTTCGCTCTTCAGAAATAAATTTATCTTAAATCAGCTGTCATTATTATGTGTATTTTTTAGCACACGTCTTATTTTTTAATTTTTAATATGAACAAGTTGCAATTATTTAAATATGGCAAAATTTATACCAGATAGTGATATGGCGAAGATATTTATACCATTCTTTTAATGTGAACATAAGTGCTGCGGAAAGTTACAGGATTTTAGTGGAAGTTTATGGCTAACATCCTTTGTTCACCATATTTGATACCTAGTCCAGATAATCGTTAATCCGCATAACTGAAGGCCGATTAATCGAGTTTCTACTGTAGTTTTTATCACCTGTAACAGTGATGAAATACATCGTGATGTGGGAAATCCTGGGACATCTTATTTATCCAATATGTATTATTCTTTATTAAGGCATACAAAGTCTACATACACGTAGTTATCTGGCATGAAAGACTGGCCTTGTGTTCCTTATTCTGAAAAGAAACGTTATTCTGCAATAGTACGACAAAACCGTTCGTCATGATTCATAGTTACATTAAAACAATGGAAGTGACAACGTAAATGTTGTATGATTATTTTATCAGAACTCTAAATCGTTTCTTGTAAGTTCACTGTCGTATTATTATATACAGTTGCATGTTTCAATTTTGTCCCCAGTAAGTAAAACAAAAAGCCTGCCTTGTTGTAGTGGAAATAGTGACTACATATGTACATTAGGGATGACAAAAATATCGATATTTTTCTTTTATTAATCGATATATATCGGCGATATATTTTTTTTCGATATTCGATATTTATTTTTAAATATCTAATTCGTTATTTTTTCAGACACCTTATTAGATTTTGTGGTATAAATTGCTTTTTTGGGATCTGTGAAAACGGGCAAACGACCTTTTTTTTTTCCTCTTTATATATTTCGAACAATCACTAGCTAACAATAAAAAATATCGATATTTTAAGCATATCGATAACGCTAATTCGTAAAAATATCGATATCATTTATATCGATATATTTTTTCCATTTGCTCATCCCTAATGTACATAACAACACTAAGACTGTTGATAAAATGTTGATAAATCGAAATATCGATATTTCTTACTTTGAACGATATATTGATATTGAAATGTACATATCGATGGTCGATATTTTTGAAGTGATAACTTCTTTACCATCGTTGTGATTGGAAAGTCGATGAAACGAAAAAGCGACAGTAAAAAGAGACAGGCACGTAAATTCATAAGATTTAACATGGGATAAAATGAGATAAAAAGCATTATACAGTGTTTCTTAAGTTCGTGGTTCTCAAAGGGTGCGTTCCACTAAGCGTCCACAACGATCAAAATGCTCCTTAGTCCACAACGATCAAAATGCTGCCATATAACGTCCTACGGTGCCCAAAATCGGAATGCTGCGCTCGTGAAATGCAAGTATGGGTGCACAAAAACTATCTATATTTAAAAATAATTATCGATATGTATGTCTATATTTTGTTTTCAATATTATCGATTTTCGATATTTATTTTTGAATATCAAAGTCGATATTTTTTCAGCAGTCTTATTATATTTTGGAGTATACATTGCTCTTTGGTCTGTTGTCTGCTAATATTTTTTTTCCTTTTACCGTATCTAGACCAATCTCTAAATAGCCATGAAAATATCGATATATCGACGTATCGATATTTTTTACTCATCCTATATCGATATATTCTAAAAATATCGATATCATTTATATCGATACATTTTTTCCATTTACCCATTCCTAATTGCAAGAACTATACATAGTAGGTGGAGTGGGGGGTATTAGGTTTTATATTTCGTTAAGGAATTTCTTGCTTCGGTCGCGGTGCTCAGAGCCCGCGATAAAAGCTATGCAATAGCTTAATAATATCAACAATCCTACTTAAAATTACGTTTCCTAAGCCAGATTGTTGTCATTAAAATAAACCTTTCTTAATATGTACCCCATTTCAGCCTACCTACTTTTTAAATAATAAATCATTTTTAATTTCTTTTAAACTTGCAACAATTTAAACACTAAAATGTTATTGAAATACCGTTTTATACCTAAAGTAATGGCTCCCCCACACAGGCTCGTTATTATAAGTCGATAATATCGCATGCGTTACTGCGATATCTGTTTTCAGTACATTTTGTATTAGGATGGTCATATAGTTACACACTGCTGCGATAGTAACGCCGCAAGAAGTAGGACGTTTCGTTTCTCCGTCCTGCGATATTCCGATATGAGTTCTAGAATGTTTTGTATCAGGGCGCAGACGACCGTACACACACCTGCGATAATAAGGTTAGTACTTGTAGGACGTTTGGTTTTAACGACAGTTTGAGATTGGTTACATGACTTTATGAGTGTCCTAAAAAAAATCTATAATTTGGATATCATATCATCAGATGAAGAATGCTTATTACTAACAGTAACAATGCAAGATGACCGAAAAAGACGCCAGAAACGAAGGTAAGTAATAGAGCGTAATAAAAAAAACGTAGCTGTGTGCAAGGAATGTAAAGGCATCGGAATGCATTAACGCAATACCCCATGCGATATTATCGACCTATAATAACGCGTCTGCGTGGAGGGGCCTTAATAATGTGATTCTTATAACGAATATACCATGGCGCTCCAGATGTGTCAAACATTAAAAATTACATACTATAACATGAGTTTACATTATATACGAATAATATTGTATATTTGTCTTACTTCATTAAAAGAATTTTCGAAACAAAACGGAACGACATGAAACAGCTTGGTACCATAGACAAAAGTACACCCACACACACAGCAAATTGAAATTTCTCCCTCATCCCGAGACCGTCCCGTCAAGCGTGGCTAATCAAGGCACGAAAAGGTGAGGTTTCTTACAGTTATATCGTCATTTTAATACTATATTTTGTGGTATTTATTCGATTCCTTTAGCTAAATGCTCTTCAGTGTCTAAATTTTCACGTATAAATATTAAATCAGTAGATGTTGTCGTGTAAATATAGGAATGTGATTCAAATTTGACCAAATGTGTTGACTACGAGGCGTTGTATTTTTTGTAGTTGAAAGTAAGACTAGTGAACGTTGTATGTTGAGGAATAATTGATTTTGTAGGAAAATGAGCAGCTCGGAGGAGGTATCATGGATTTCATGGTTCTGCGGATTACGAGGCAACGAATTTTATTGCGAAGTAAGTCACGTTTACTTTTACGAGTTGCAATATAGTGTGTAGCGTTATTGATCAAACTGGTAGTCCCTGTTGTTATCTACTCATGACATTATATTTAAGCGGCTACTCGCCTACTTTCTATTGAATTAAGCAGTTTTGTGCCAATTTTATAATTATAATATGATGGTACACGCTTATAGTACTTCCTGTGGACACCTTTTAAGTGACACTATTAAACAGAAATGTAGTGAAAAATAAATATTTTTAATGAAAAGATTGGCTGCTTATGTCAAAACTACATTATCATATATTATCTCACTAATGTCACATCATAATGACTTGGCTAAATATCTTGATATTTTGCAGGTTGATGAAGACTACATAAATGACAAGTTTAATCTCACAGGCCTTAATGAGCAGGTACCTCATTACAGACAAGCCCTGGACATGATATTAGACTTGGAACCTGGTACGTGTAGCCTAGTATATACTGTAGTGTACTTAATTTACAAAGTACATTTTTTTTTAAATTATTTATTTCTTCTTTATTGTTGTTAACAAAGGGTGGACTTAATGCTAATTGGCATTTTCTACCAGTCAATCCAGGTGGTGATGGAGAGTTGTGGTAGGTAAGGTAGGAATTACCTTAATTTAATTAAAACACAACAAAAAAAATTGGATATTATATACTGTAGTTGAATATATTAATAAGTTTATAATTACACATATATACATAATTATAAATACACATACTTTTAAACATGCATATACATACATACACACAAACACATATATATATACATACATACAAACATATATTACATAACACATACATATTGACCTATCCATAGAACAAAGTTATATTATGTAAAGTAATGATTATGAAGAAGTAACTTTATTCTAAGGATAATTTGATATATACATCACACATACAGACATGTATACATACAAAATTACAAACATACATACATTGTTTTTGATGTTGAAGGAGAACTATTGTTTAATTTGCCTCAATTGTCTTGTGATGTACTTCTTAAATTACTGTAGGTTGGGTGCTTGTTGAACATCTTTAGGCAGGCAGTTCCAGAGTTGAATAGTGAAAGTAAAATGATAAAAATTAGTATTGTGCTGTGGAATATTAGCCTTGAGATTTTTAGATGAGCAAAGTATTTTGTCGTGTGTGTTGCAGACATACTGAAATATATCTTTAAGATAAGACGGAGCAGACAGTTTATTGAAGATAGAAAAAAATATTGAGCGAAATCTGGAGTTACTCCTTTCTTGAATAGGGAGCCATTTTAGTTGGCGACAATACTTGTGACATATTGTCAAAGCTACCCAAGCCAAATATGTATTGGATACCGTTGTTAAGGAGGTGCTCTAATTTATTTTGAAAATCGTCGGACAGGTCTCTGCAAAACGCATCACTATAATAAATGATAGGAAGAACGAGTGACTGAATGAGCATGAGTTTGGTCTTGAAAGGCTGAATTTTTTTTAATCTATATAGGGAGTGCAAAGTGACGTTAACATTACGGCTAACTTCTTTGATCTGGTTTCACCAGGTTAATGTGTTGTCAATGAACAGCTCTAGGTTCGTTACACAATAGTCAGCAGTATAACTGCATTATTGTAGCAGATGAGCGGAAGACTTTAATAGTCCAGCTTAGCTAACAATCGAGAGCTCCCTATCAGTATAGCTTGATATTTGGAAATATTAACAGCAACCCCGAAACGCTGTCACCGTCTCTGTCTTATCTGCAGATTTTGGTTTATTTTTTTAAAACCAATGTGTATGTCAGCAATTTTACATTGCGCATATAGCTGGAGATCATTTCTATACAGGTGGTATGAACAGTGAAGTAAAGGATTAAGAATATTGATAAATGTTGAGATAAGAATCGGAGATGGTATACCGCCTTACGGCAGGCCCGTAATCGGGTCAGTCCATTTGGAACAATCTTGTCCAAAACTTTTACTGCCTGTTGACGACCGCGAAGGTAGATTGTAAACCACGCAAGAGCCGAGGGTCTAAATCTTAGATGGGATAGGATTGATATAAGGATCTCATGGTCGACTGTGTTAAAAGCCTTAGAAAAATCAACAAGCACCAAAACTGTCACCTCTTTGGTGTCTAAACCTTTCCTAAAATCAACTGTTACCTTTATAAGGGCAGTAGAGGTGCTGTAACGAACTAATATGGACTCAGCAGGTTATTATTAGAGAAAAATACTGAAATTTGCTTAAGTACACAGGCTTCCGGAACTTTAGATAGGAATGGCAAAATAGAGATGGGGAGATAGTGGTTCGGAAATGAAGAATTAGATATTTTAGGTAGAGGATGTATAATAGCCTTCTTCCAGAGCGTAGGAAATTGACCTGACTGGAGAGAAAAAATTATAATGTACGATATGGCGGGAAGCAGGTATTCGATTAAGGTTATTACCATGACTCGGCTAATACCATCGCGGCCCACTTACTTTGGATCTTATATTTAAAAAAGCTTTCCTGACCTCCTGACTTACGTCGGAGAATAGAAATGCTGAAGCAGGAGGCATCTGTGAGGTAGCTATTGAATTTATGGTTTGGGCGCGACTGATAGTATTTAACACAGAAGAACTGCTAAAGTGATTGTTGATGTCGTTGAGTGACAACGCAGGTACACCCTAAGCATTGGCGGTTTACAAATACCGAATGACCTTAGAAACTTCCAAACATTAGCAGGAGAAGAGTTATTGATTTTATCTTGGATATATCGGCGTTTAGCATTACGTACCACCTGATTGCATCTGTTCCTGGCCGTTTTAAATGCCAGCCAACGTTCATCCGTGCGATGTTTTTTATATTTGATAAATTCACGGTCCCTCCTTGCCATAGCTATTTTGACGTCTTGTGTCATCCACAATGCTGGAGGACGTTTTACCTTAATTTTGTGCAAAGGTGCATGCTTGTCATATAAATCGCTTATATAATGGTTGAGCGCAGAGACTTTGTCGTCAATAGTGCATCCAGCTGTAATTGCAGACATGTCTTTTGCAGGTGCATCTATTTTGAGCATATCTATGTTAATTTTTGCATAACTACGGACAAGGTGGGTAGCCGGATTATACTTTGGAGGTTTGATTTTATAAGACACACATAATAGGTCGTGCCGTGAAAACCCTGGAGCTAAAATTTGGCCATGTTTTTCCACATGTTTTAGAGATGCAGTAATAATGAGATCAATACGAGAGTCTTCGGCATGCACGTTTCGATGGGTTGCTGCTGAAGGAAGTATTGAAAGGTTGACCGACTCAATAATAAAGCGAAGTTTTTGAGAACGGGGCGTATCCCTTAACATATCTGTGTTGAAATCTCCCATTATGATATAATGTGCGTATTGAGACCCGACGTCCGCTAAGGCCGATTCCAAAGCAGCGAAGTAATCGATGGTTGGAGGACAATATACTACTCCGAGGACAACCCTTGCACTATTAACGTTTAGTTCCACAAATAAGAATTCAGGAGAAGCAGTGTAATTGGAAGGAGAAGCTAGTAATATCTTATTCCGGATTGAAGAGCGCAAGTATATAGCGACTCCACCACCCCGCTTTCCAATGCGATCATTTCTTAAGAGGACAAATCCAGGCAACGGGTATAGACAAGACGACAGAGAGGGTGTCAGCCAGGTTTCTGATATTAAAATGGCATGGATATTACTAATGGAAGCTAAAGACTCTAACTCAGAAAAGTGGCTGGCAATGCTCTGAGCATTAATATGGAATACGTTTAGAAATGTGTTAGTATGGTCATTGAAAAATTGAGACAACTGGTGTCTAGTATCGCCGTCATCACAAGAGGTAAATGAAGCTTCAGATTCTGAGGCTGAATAAAAATACTCTCCATCTGACATTTAACAGATACAACGCTAAAAAAAAAACAATAATAATATAATAACAACAATACTATATGATAAAAATAAATAATAATAATACACAAATTAGCTAAAATACTAAGTTACACAAAATAATAATAATGCACAAAATCCCCAAAATAAAACAAACTAGATAAAAATAATAATGCTTATATAAGTGTATAGGCTATTAAAAATATCTTGGGTTATTCAAAGTAATCTGGACAAAGTGTGAAATTAATTCAATTTTCCTTATAAGCACATACCGCGCACCACAATTTTACATCATTACATTAGTTGACTTAACAGTTTGAAGTTATCACACGATTCTGATAATGAATTTGTACAACACTTACACCACAATACATCAAACCAACACAATTAAACACAACCAAAAAGAAAAAAAAAAAAAGTAAAATATATCGGAAAAAAGTAAAATATGTACGTTTATAAATAGCTTTGCTTATGATAATGATATGTTCAATGCGTTTTGAGTTGTGAATAGAAAGACTGTGTGTTGTTGTGATCTAGAAAGCATAATATAACATCACGCATGTATTTCCCCGAAGGGCTAAACAGAGGTGTGTAGTATAGTCAGGTATGTTACGTTATACATCCAATAGAATAAGCAGAGAGTCTATTGCATATTCTAGAAAGTTCGTTAATAAAATACCTATATGCTATAGAGCACATTTCATTATTTAAAAATTAACAAACGTTTCATGTTTAAACTTAACCGAATGACGAGTGAAGTTTAACTTATCTTAACTCGACTCACTATCACGATTGCAACACTGTTTAAGCCTGTTTATACGCAACTTACGTAAAATTCCACAGTGTTACCAGTTACGACATTAATTTACAACGGCTGACTATACTTCATTGAGATAAGCTAAGGTTTAGAACACGTGGTGATAAAAATATCTTATCTTGAGGAGTGGAACACTGCCAGCATCTGTGCTTTCTAACACATATAAGATACGACGTTTTACAGCAACAGGTCCTTCCTAGGCACGCGTGCTCCATATTATGACGCATCTGCGCTTTCCACCAGACGGAATCACGAACAAAACCTGGCCTATCGGGTAATTAAACAAAATCCTAAGCAAATGGGACAGATAACTGTTGAAAAGGGAGTTAAAAGTCTACGAAACCGGCTTGCGTGTCGTTTGAGTGCAGAATCTAGATTCTAGAAGAAGCACAATAGGTCTGTAAGCATTGAGAATAAATGACGCTCGGTGTTCTCTACCAACTCTGTAAGAGACCTGGCGTGACTATATATAACAATATTTAATAAAGTGCATTGTATTGTACACGGTATATTGTGTGTCGAATTGTATGCTAAAATTACGTATATTTAAATGGTGTTGGGTTCGATTCTGAACTTCGGCCTATGCAACGGTCAACGACCCCGGCGAATGTCACGAAGCGGCCGGCGCACGAACAGATCGATCTGGCGAACTGGCAGCTGCAACATTCTCACAATACCGAGCGTTCTAGTAACGTTTAACATACTACTTAGCATTGACTTGTTTACAAATATAAATATTTTATTGCGACAAATATGGCTGTAAAACGGTTTCACAATTGAAATGGGCCCGTTATATTTGTGTACAGTTAGAACGCATAAAAAGTAACAGCACGCCTATAATCCCCTAAGGGGTGGGCGATGCAGTGTAGTCACTGCCACTAGTACATAGACAGATACATACTTATAGATAGTCAGTATGCAATTGTTAATAGATTCTAAAATGTTACGTTCGTAGATGTAATAGTATGGTGTTATAAAATTACGTGTATCGATTAAATAGAATCGTTCTATTAAGTTGAACGATCGTTCATTCGGTTAAAGTGAATAATAAAATAGTTTATTGCTAATTATATTGACTGTGACGTTGGTCGAGTGGTTGCAAAGCGCGACTGCTGATCGAAAGATCCTTAGTTCGAATCCCGTGTCGGGTACAATTCAATTTTTTAACTTACATTTTCTAATAGAAATTTCTAGTAGCGACTCGAAGTTTGGATCTGTGTGTATGGCAATAGGCTTATCCCCATTCCATAGTGAGGAGTAAACGTAACTAGTTAAACGCGGAAGTGTACTACACCTCTCGGGGAAATAGAGGCGTAAAGTTACTTTTATACCGTCGATTTTCAATATACCATTTACTGGTATCATGTTTGTGAATGGATCTATGAATTGTTGCCTTTACATTGCGTATGTATGTCGATTAAATAGAATCGTTCAATAAATTGAATTATCGAGCGTTCGGTTAAAGTGAATAATAATCATTTTTTGCTAATTATGTGGTAACATAAATATAACGAATACTAATATTATTATATGACCATGCCAGTGTCTGCTACGGGGTAGGCAGAGACCACCGAGTGCAAAATTTCTAACCTTACGGACTTGAGTAGCTTGTTCATTCATTCATTTCTCTGCTTATACACGCTCGCCGATTAATTAATCTTATTATCTAATATTATGTATTTATTTAATAAGAAACGACGAACTCTAGGCAACAACTTTCAAAAAATAATATAGGAATTCTAGGATCTCCCAAATTGTCTTATCTGATTATACTAAGCTTGGTTGTAGGTGATATAACTAGTATTGTGTTATGAAAATTGCACACTATAGCGCTATTGAGAACACTTCATCTACATGAGCGGTAATATTATTTCTGAGCTTTGCGTGGTACGATGCAAGCGAGTAGGCACGTATATATAAAAATTATATATCACATTTTGCGCCAGCTCATGTGATATTAACATTATGCAAACATAAATAAATAACAAATTGGCTACGATATATTGTATTACAATATAGGGACTGCGTTTAAATGAAGCGGTGGCCAGAGGAGTGTAGTAGACTGCGTTTGACCAGTTATGGTTTATGTCCTACCATGGTAAAGAGGAAGAGTCTACTGGAAATATTGATTTATAATATTCTATATCATTATTAATTATAATAAATATTGAATGAATAATGTTGGTGTTATCCCATCATCCCCTGCTTCTGTTCATTGCTGGACATATGCCTCCCCTAACGAGCTCCGTTGTGCATTATTGTAAGGGTAATTCGGCCGTAATCCCCACTTGGGAAATGCGGGTTGGGGATCGCAGAGCACAGCGTCAATCTTACACACCGCACCAGTTAATTCAATTGAATTAATCCACGATAAAATCCAATTAAACAGGCCAATCAACGCGCGGCGGTATACAGTCTTGTATACACGCAACCAATTAACTAGACCACACAGACTTGATATTGTTTGATAAAACATACACGGACCCGTCACATACGCACTGCGGAACCCACATACATATTACATATACACGTGTATTATGGACATGTTACATTACCATCGATCGTAGCGCCTCCAGCGCGCTGTAACACAGATACACACACAAAACAGATCACCATAGAAACGTTAACACGTTGCTAATGAAACGAGACGTACCCACCTCGTACTAAAACCTCGCCAAAACCAAAGCCTCGAGTCTAAATAAAGAACACGCGAACCACCGAAATGGGTCAAGATTGAACTCGTTCACAATCAAAGCAATTAGTTGTTCAATATTTGGGACGTAAACTTTGTCAGTACTATATCGTTCGCGGCTGGCGACTGGAGTGCGAGCATATGGCCGAGAATAATGTGCATATGTGTTAGTATTGTAAAAATAAGCCCGCGGCGATGCGGGAGTTCGACACTGGGTTATATTTGGACTTATTATTACATGTTTTCCTGGTCCGGGTCGCTCTCTAGTATTCCCGGAAAGGTGCGTTCACACTCACTGCTAATATTGTTTTATTTTGATTTCCTGTTCGCACTGATAAAACAATATGTATATGTATATCATGTGTATCAAGTTTATCAATATAAAAAGGAGCGCAAGTCGCTCTCCCACCAGGTGGTATAATGATCTGAAGAAAACAGCGGGATACAGGTAGATTTAAAAGGCCCAGGACTGGGAGTAGTGGCGACCATTAAGGGTAGGCTATACGGGATATGTGGATTTTATCTATATACAAAACCCATGCAACTTAATTTTAAGTATGTACATAATTATTTGTGTTGTCGCCAACAATTTTAAGTACACGATAACGCAAGTTGGGAATAATCGTTATCGCTACATAGGTTCTCACACAT
>DWEC01002064.1:0-12223 GCA_018245735.1 Microceris miodesmiata
TATATATATATATATATATATGTGTGTGTGTGTGTGTGTGTGTGTGTGTGTGTGTGTATATATATATTTATATTTCTACTATTATAATTAACATTTCGTCATTTTCTCAAGAGCTTGACGGACGTATTTAGATGGAAAGTACCTGTAAATATTCAACAATAATGTGTTCGAGCTAGATATTTAACAGCTTCGAACGTAATAATGTACACAGTCCATTTCGGCTAAGACATAAAAATGTCGATCTAAAAATAAGCACCTCGTGTACGCCCGTCATATTGTTTTCGTTTCAATTTCTCACATCAATTGCTAAAGGCTAGCGAGTTTCGAGTTCGATGGGCTCTTATTATATAATCACTCGTTATAAAATGTATACATTTGTGTATATATATTTATTTATATTTATGCAGTATTGTGAAGTATGTACTATGCAATATACAATAAAATAAATATTCAAATCGTCACTAATCACAAAATATTTAAAATTCCTTAAAAAACCTTATCTGCTCTTTCATTTGTCTCATTTAAGGTACACGCCTTGATGTAAGGAATCAGTAAAACGTAACACGGAACATCACACCTTTAATCCTCGAATAGGTAGGTAGAGGAGTGTATTAGGTACACTCCCACGTTTCACCAGTTACTTTTAAATCCTATCGGTAAAACGACTAACAATAACAAAATCTTGGGAAACACACACGATAATCTGATTCTAAAATAAGTCTTAGAATGCTTGCGATGTGGTAACCAGACAGCTGATAGATGACATATATAATATATGTATTCACAAATTCATTTTACCTATTAGACAACATTTGTTCTAGATGGGAATCGAACCTACAATGGTCAGCCAGCAGTCAGTTACATTGACCAGTGAATCAACAGACCAGTGAATTATAATTTATATATAAACCATTAGATATTTGCAAATAAACGCACTAAAACTTATTATTTGTGTGTACTGGTTAGGAATATGCGAGAACATTCGAGAATAGTCCCATAGAGAATGTCGGGCACACGAATGATTCATGTCAATTGATTCAAAGCGATATAATTCGATTGGCTTCAATTCGGCGATGTCGCGACGGTTGTGGGAATGTATGGATCAAGGTTTATGGTTTGTGTAATATGGTATACACATGCAGTTTCCTATGGGAAACTTTATATTGCATTCAAAAGACATCGATACTTACTTTATATGTTTTAAAAATAATTGGTTGCAAGCGCGACTAACGATCGAAAGGTCCTGGGTTCGATCTCTGGGTCGAGTATTATTGAGTTTATCTGTCTTGTAATTTCTAATAATGGCCCAGAGTCTGGACCTGCGCCCGGTGCATGGCAATAGGCTCACTACCCATTCCATTGTGTGACGTAAACGTAGCTGGTTAAACTTGGCAGTGTAAGTACTAATCTCCTCTGCCTGACATTTCGGGGGTTACAAGCGTGAAGTTACAAAGTAAATATATAACAACAATTAATATAATTGCTTTATATGTTTAATTGACCTATTTGTATATTTCCCCCATTATTAATAATTATCGAGAGCTTCGTTGGTCCAATGGTTGCAAGCGTGATTGTAGATCCAGAGGTCTTGGGTTTAAAGTCCGGGTTGGGTACTATTGGTCTTTTATGACTTCAAAATTCCAGTTATTAACTCGGATTTTGGATTTGTACCTGGTACCTGGTAACCTCACCAGAATATTCCACGGAAAAAAACACATGAAATGTGCGAGTCTACACTCCTCTGCCTCCCCTTTCCGGGAATACAGGATTGATTGATATCAATCAATTATTTATTAACACTAATTTGGTGTAGATAACCAAATAATAATGACATAACCAGTCACATTTTATATTCTACGAGTGGCATCAATGAGCATATTATACAAACCTTCTCCGAGGAAAAATACATATATATACTAATTTTCATAATAACCGGTACAGTAGTTTTTGAGTGCATCGATGACATACAGACAAACATTCATTTTTATGTATAAGAAAAAGATACCAGATTAATAAGTAGAACACCAATTATACCTACAAATTATATCCAATATGACTTCATACATGTGAACGATGAATCGAAACAGCTCTACAACTCTACAATTACACCGACCTCCAGATCAAATTCCTGAACATTCCCGACAATCGATCACCCCATTCAACAATCAACTGGAACGTTAGTTCATCGCTATTTATAACCAACGTGTGACCGATTTGATCACAGTTGCTATTAATAGAAAATGCATCACTGATCATGCATATGCCGTGTGATTTTATTGACAGAACTAGCGTGGTGTGTTCCCGTTTTGGCATATATCATTTGGGACTATTTAACGGGTTAAATCCAGTGGTTTTCCATTTATAAATAAAGACGAACACAGTCATTTCCACTAAGAGATACTATTATACTATTGTATATAAATTGTTACATAAAATAGGTTAATAATATTAAGGCAAAGGAGGTTTATAGGTTTGTACATACACAAATTTATAAACCCTGAAATAGTCACTGCAAACAGCTGATCAGCAGTGCTGTCGTAAGGTCACTGAAATTATAATATACTTCATCGGTTTCTAACAATTAAATGTGTATTGCATTAATTGAAGGTATCTATAATGGTCTATATTCGCCTTAAAAATTTTGGTAATATAACGCTGAAAAAAAACTCGATAAAATAGCCTCTCATAAAGGTTTAGAACCACTTTCTTATTACGTGGTCATTGGCTATGCTTAAATAAGTAGCTAATATGGCTATGGCTAAGTAGCTAATATGGCTATGCTTAAATAAGTAGCCTTAAGTAAGTTCAGGTAGACGTGAATTATTTAATGTTATTACCGTTGATCATAATCTCACATCACCCAAAACACACAGCAAGTTATCAGCTCACACATGATCTGCTCTATGTTGTTAGAGTCCAAAATATCTCCACTGTCACCACACCGCTGTAATCTCACGCTTTTACATGCCCAAAATTGATAGAAACGTTGGTATTAATTAATGTTGGTAATGCAGATAGAGAGTTTCAGAACTTTTCTGTTCTACCTGGATGTCACATCAATAAACTATATTTTACGCGCCGCCCTGATGTTTCAATTCGCCGCCCTGATGTTCATATTATTGAATTGTGGCTATTGTACTATTTCACATTTGCTCTACAAAATAGTCCCCTTAACGATTTATAATCACATTTGCTCACAGACGAGCAAACAATGATAAAGAACGTTCATCAAGCACTTCTACGTCTGTACTTCCATACGTCTATTTATATATCCATTATGTCAACGTCAGTCCGTGCGCACGTATAATTGATTATTTAAAAATGCTTATACTAAACCAAAGCTAACGTAACGGGAACGCAGCAGAAATGATAGCGATCAAAATTGCCTCAATGCAGCATGTGAGCGGGCAGCAAATCAAACTGCCCACATAACGATCATTTAGTTATACCGCGCTATTTATAGACGTAATTTATTGCTCGTTAAACCTACTCTATCTGAGATGAAAGCGTTACAAGATCGCCACTCGACTAAGGACTTTCTAGATCGATTTATGTCTAAATTGTTGTTAATGCGAAATATCTCGACTCTACTATTAATTGCCTTTTAACAAACATCGACTCTACAATATACATATGTACTTGAGAAAGATGTCGACTCTAACAGTTTCACATTCTTGCGAAAACTGTCGATATCGCCAAATTTAGGTTTTCACGACCATTATTTACTCAAAAATAATTACGTTCAAATAAAACCTCTACAATATTCACATTTCAACAATACGGACTCTACAATATTTATATTGTAACACATACGTGTATCAGCTCTATAATATTTATGTTCTAACAAACGTGGAGTCTACGATATTTTCTTTCTAACACATATCGACTCTACCATACATACTCGTACGTCAGAAGAATATTGATATTAAGCGTAATTTACCAATAGGTTTGAAACTGCGTTTAGTGATGAAACAGTATGTAGAAGTAATGTACATTCAATATTTATGCATTTCAACATTTATTTAAGGTAATAATCTGACATAATTATATCTAGATTAATTTTAGGATTTGTAAAAATATACGAGTAACGTTCCTTCATTAATTTAGATACATCCGAATGCATTGCCTAAGCATGTGGAATGTATGTATATTAAAATATAGAGTTCGTTTCATTTGTTCTGTAAGCATCATTACATTAGTAGATATGGACAATTTCTGTGTGGATATATGGCATATCTTATTATTTTGATTCTTTGTATTTTAGAAATATTTTCTTTATACTAATCACAGTCCGCAAAATATGCTGGTAATCTAATGTCTCTAACTCTCTACATTTTTATACACTAATCATATATGTATATATAAGAGTATAAAGTATAACACAGTAGCAGAAAATATATTTTATGTACTATATAGCAATTTCTACGCATGATACAAAAGGCAAAAATCTTGTAAATTAATGTTAAGTAATTTTTGTTTGTTTCTCATAATACATACACATTGATTAAACGACTTGTAAGTATTTAATGTGAAAAATAGAGGGTCCTTTTTTGAAGTCCCATTAAATACGGAGGAGGGGGGGGGGGGTTAAGTAACAATTAGGTATTGTACGTTTCATATCCTTTACTTACTTTGATCACTGTATTATAAAAACTACATAAAAATAATAATAAAACAGTCGTCAATTGTAAATCTGTATGTTTTTCATGCTGTTTACATCCAATCTAATCGTATTATTTCCCCAAAAACATCATTTATTTCCCCCCCGAAACTTCAGTTACAAACTTGATAATTAAAAGTCCACTTCAGCTATAAATCTATGAGTTGAATTCTAAATTAAAATTTTCATATCTACGCTGATAACTCAACAATGGCTCGTCCATTGAAAAGATTGAGGACGGCGATAAATGAAAGTTTACGAATTGGTCAAGCGTGAACACCATTTTTACGGATACGGGAGAGATTAAAGATTTTTTAGGAGAACCCGAAATTATCCTCATTTCGGCGGAATATCAAGTGTTTTTAGAAACTTTGAGAATTGTCACCCCTCGATTTAAAAAGGTATCTTTCGCCATCTCTGGACGAATATGAGCACTATTTTATCGATCACCTATAATCTCTAATTCCAGTAGTATTAGTGTTATTACTCTCCGTTAGATGGTAGATAGCAAATGGTTGAATTTAATTTTTAGGTTATTTTAATGTTGAGGTTTCATTTTTATTTTGTTCCATTTAGTAAATACCAGCCTATTTCTATTCCAGTGAGGAAGACCTCTCCAACAGCACACCATTGAGCTCGATCGTCACCTCATCATTTGACATTTCCAACGGCTGCTTACTTTGTTTCACTTTGCGTATATCGTAACTCCTCATAGCTGGAGAGCCTCTTCCAAACTCCTTCCTGCTACTGATCCATCCATATACTTATTTTAAAGTATCATAGTTAAAGAACCAGCAGATGTAATAATTATAATTTTTTTGTGAATAATGGATAGGCACTACCGCCATCTAGTTAGAGTTTTGAAACTATTCCTGGCAACCGCTTTTTAGATCGATGAGTAGTAAACTAATAATATGTCTTGATTGCGAAAGATGGCACTGATATTGAGTATATATTTTTATTTTTTTATTGTCTAGCCGACCTAATAGGCAGGCGAGCCACCTGCTGGTAAGTGGTCACCGCCGTCTATGGACACTTGCAACACCCGGAAAGTCGTCAATGCTTTGGCGACTTTCCGGTCAAGACTTGCGACTTGCCAAGTCATAATGCTCCGGAAAAACCTCGGATGGAAGCTCATTCCACATTTTGCAAGTGAATTATAGTGTTTTATTTTTCAAATACATAATAATGGTTTTTTTGTTAATAAATCTGAACATCTTTACCATGCACTGACTTTTTCAATGCTTAATCAAAACAAAATTAACATTCTAAATGTGGTGATTGGTTTAACTGCCATCTAGTGGTACTAAAAAAAACTTATATTGATTAAAAAAAATAATATAGATTTTTAAGTTTTATTAATTCTATTACACGGAATTTTTAAAGAACATATTACTGACAGATAAAAATACACTACGTTACATTACATAAATTAATTAGACGACGGGTAATGCATAATTAACGAGATATTGTAACGAAACTATAGCTACAAGCTGTATTAATACATTGAGTACCTACACTTAAAATAGTGTTTTCTAAAATTACTCTATTGATATCGACGCAATTTCTTTATAGTCAGTCTTAGATAATAAATCTTCAATCTTTTTTATCTGTCGCTTATCATTGATTACGTTTATTACTTTATATTTATTGTACGAAAATCTGAAACTGAGGTTAATGTAAAGGAATCAATGTACTGAACACCAATTGTTACTAATTAATGCCGTGTTTAGAAGTATCATTTTATTAGCGGGAAAAGCTTATAAATTACCACTTTTGAACGGATGAATTAAGAGTCTAACAAAAATTGTTTGGACGGAGGACTATGAAATTTGTCAACCTTAAAGTATATATGGAGAAGTACCGGAGAAAGCTAGTATTTTTATATAATAATGTATTCTATTTAAGTTAAATCAGCAAAAAGCACGAAACACACACTACTACACTCACACATACATTATATACACAGCACAGACCTACATACATACATATATGGATGGCTTAAATGTAAAATATCGATGGGTTCAGTGTAAAAAAGGGTTATAGAAACATTTTGGTCATATTATATCAAATCAATTCTTTAATTTAGAATACTATAAGATGAATCGCTTGTTTATAGTAATAACATACAATTTCCTAGAACTTCCCAACGCGACTTTAACAAGTTTTAACTTAAAAATGGTTTTCTTTATTTCAGTCCTCCTTTTTTGGTTAGTTTTCTTATTAGTTCCAATATGCTATAATTTGAAAGATATCGCTAAATTAAATGTGTAGCATGATTATATTCTCATGACTATGGATCCTACTAACGTTCAAACTTAAAATTAAAATGAATTATGGTCGATTTTCGACCATTGGGCAATTTAGTATCAATAAAACAAGATATTAAATAGTTTCATATGTACATTTTATTTTACATAGGACTCTATATAATTTACATACAGTGAATACATATTTCAAATGCAATAATAAACTCAACTGAAACCAGTAAGATTCAGAGATTTTTGACAGTATAAAAACAATTTATGTGTTCTCACATAACGGTTATCCGTCACAAATCATTCAATCTCATATTTTTCTGGCTTCGGTCTTAACATAGTTTATTGCACCCAACCCTTGCAAGCTGTAACGGTCAGTCAGACCGAATGAACATAAAAATTCGAAATACAACATTTACAATAATACACCATCAGCACTCTTCTATATACAGAATTAACCTAACAAGCCTACGTCGCTTGCAATAAAAAAAGAATAAAAGTTACCCTTTTTAAGGTTTACTTCTTCTTTACCTTCTTTTATTTATATTACTACAAATCACAATTATTGTGCACGAACCTATCACTAAAACGCGATAGAACAATACGTTAATAATGCGTTTTTTTACAATAGTGAATATGCATCATTTTCAAACATTGAGCCTTTTTCGTACAATATTATGATATAATTTTATCATGCACATAACAGTTATGAACTTCAATAACAATAATATTATTGATAATAGACAATACTGGTAACACAATCTTAACTGCAACATTTATCAATATTATTATCTATAATATGATAAGACAGACGCACTGTTTGAAATTCGAACGATCGTTGCCTGAAGTGAAATGGGCATACTCTGTCTCGCTTGTACAACACGACAGGAACCGAAGAAGTACGAACTTGACTACACGCAGGTTTTTGAAACATTTATTAAATTAATAATTATTTCAATATAGATGTAATACATAATTATGTGAAAGACGAATGTAAGCTAGTTCTGGATTTCATCGTTTAAAAGAAGTAGCAAAGGATTTAAAATAACAAACTGTTTAATTGAAAATTATGCCTCAAATATAAGAAATGTAAAATCCGTTCAATAAATACTATAATTTGATTTACCGACAATTATATATTCATTATTTATTTGCTGTTATATTATTAATGATTTCCTGTATTGCGTATGATTAGGTATTTTTACACTATGTGTGTTGCCAGTATACATATTTATACCTGCTCACAATATTCAATATTCTTGATGGCAATCGACATCAACATTCCCATTATTGACGTCCCTGTCAACTGTCTGCAATTATTTTTAATACTGTGTGCATAATAAACATATTTTTAGTATACATTGACATATTTCTATATGTTACATATATCATTCATTACGATAACACAATTTTAAAATTGTATTTGTATACATTTTTCTCAAGAATAGACAAATTTTAAAATATTTCACCTTACTTTATATAAATCATTTATTTATTCAATATTCAGTGGACTAATACAGCTATGAGCTTTTGGTTGCCTATTATTTCTTTAATATTTCCATATTTTCAAATCCATGTTTTTTATTTTTCATCTAGCCATCAATTGTAGTCAATAAAATATTTAATAATTACAATATATTGAAATAATTACTTAATCTTTAAAATTTATTTAAGTTCTAATGGTAACAATTGTAAGTTGTGATTTTAACAAATAAAAACTACTCAATTGTTAGTACCTATGGTATAAAAATTTTTAAACCATTTTATTTTTCAAAAATACATAATAATATTATTTTTAACGAAATTTGTCTTTTTTGTTCTACATTTCAATATATTTGCATTTTTAATTTCTGTATATTTATGGTCCAAATAACATTTAATTATGTTTTCATACAATATATTTTACGTTGTGACAAAAAAATATGCCGGTTTGAAAACGTTCTTAATACGAAATTTTCTAATTTTTTTTCATTTCCGCATTCACGGTTTCTTTTCATTTTCCCTTCCAACGGATATGCACTCTATTTACAATTCAACAAAGTTCAATTTCAAACAACGACACGTAGTTGCAAAAATCAAACTTTTCCACTCAAACAATTCCATTTCATTTTCAAATTCGAGTTACAAATCCTTTCCATTCATAATCTGTTCCCTTCAGAATCCACACTTGACCGTTTTTTTTGGACAACCTTCGAAGACAGGTCGTGGAGACTGTCAGTATCATGAATATTTGCTGTTGCTTTGACTGTTTTGTCTGCCCCAAGAGCTGGTGATGGGCTTGGAGCCGAATGTTGGAGCCATCCCTGTTGGCGTCTGAGGTGGTGATGGTGGTATGAGGTTGGTCGCTGGATGGTATACCCGCGCTGACATTGACATCTCATCTGAAAGTTCAAGAGACAGATTAAAAATGCTATTGATAGCTTAACGTCAATATTTTTAATCGTTTCCTTAGCATAGTTATTTGAAAGAGAACTGGAGCATATGTGGAGAAGCTGCTACGACGTAGTTCCTTGTTATAGATGTTTTTCTTTGATTAAATATAACAGGTTTTGATAACAATGTTCATGTTTAAAAAAAAAACAAGGATTTCAAAATAAGTTATCTCAAATTATCATGATACTTGTACTCATGTTTTATGCTGTATATAACAGAGTTATGTCCATTTTTATATTTTGTCTCATTCTCTCTTATTACGATAGAGCGAAAAGAAAAATTAACAATTGTTACAAAATCCTTATGGATATTTATCTAAGTTTTATCGGCATGACAGCTTCTCAAATAATATGACAGATCCATGATCTCGACAAACCGTTGCTCCATATTGATAGCAATGTTTAAAAACAATATTATACTCCCTATAATATATTAATTTGTAAAGTAAGATTTCCGTGACATTTCCAAAATTATTTCACGCTTATACAAAAGTGAGATGTAGTTTAAATTGACGTAGACCAGGAAGGAAAGTAACTATTATTCATTATATAACATGACGTCACACGAAGAGGTTGGCAGAAAGGTGTAATCTGTATATTATTTATAATATGTGCAAGAAATACATACAATAAAACGACAGAGGAATGTAGTGCACTCGCACGATTCACTAATTATGTTAAGTCCTATGTTATTGGGGGTGCCAGGAGACTATTGCCTTTAACTACATGTTTACATTCATAAATATGTACCTAATTCTGTACCGTAAATCGAACCCACGACCCTGGTTTAGTAGTGAGTATCGTAGTATGGAATAGTGTACATGTGGAAATTTCAAATAGTGAGAGTGCATGATAGGTGGACGGAGGCTGATCAATTCTGGTTTAATGTACTTACTAGCAGAGATCGATCGTCCATAGGAGTATTTTGTGTTCTCTTTTGTTGGTGGCATTTTGATCTGCAACAAGAGAGGAAAATCATTAAATTATTTTGGTCCGTAAAATATTTTCTTTATGTATATATGTAAATTTATGCACAATTATAATTTTTCAGTAATCATTTCCATTGCTTAATGCTCATACGTGACAAGTTAAAAGGCGATATTTATCAGAATACGAGAGGACACCCATATTCCAACAGTGGAATTATAATGGGTCGATTATTATTATTATTATATATTTTTTCGTAAATGTATCTTTATATGCGTGTGTACTTTTAACAATATTTCAATTATAAAGAGTACTGATTGCCTCGTTGGTCGACTGCAAGGGTGCAAGGGTGCAAGGGTGCAAGGTTGCAAGGGTGACTCTTGCTCAAGAGGTCCTGGATTAGTTCTCAGGTTGGGTACTATCAGATTTTTGTAACTAAATTATCCTAATAAGTACTCCGTGCCTTATGTATGGCAATAAGCTCACCACCAATTCCATGATGAAATGTTAACGTAACTGGTAAAACGTGGGAGAACTGTACTACACTCCTCTGCCTTCCTTTTCGGGGTCTACAGGCGTGATATTACATTTTTATAAAGAGTACCTACTGTAACAGTTTGGGAAATTTAAATAATATGTATTTTATTAACAATTTCTATTAAACTGCGACTTTTTGTCAATAATTTTAATTTTACATACTCGTATATTTTCTGTGTGAAGCCAACCTTCAATAATAAACCTCCCCTCATTTACGCTGGATCCCTTAAAGCCACCCCGAATCAATACGAGTTTTAATTATTAATGAGATTTATCGAAATGACGTACACTTGAAGTAGCATCTTGAAATGACTTAACATCACGCCCGTGCTCCCCGAAAGGGTCACCAGAGGAGTATACTACACTCCCACGTTTCACCAGATATGTTGTACGTTCCATGGAATAGGGAGTAAGCCTATTGATGTACCCCGGACATAAATCCAGACTTCTTGCTACTATACTGCGAATTACAAGTCAAATAACTCAATCATTATATGTCCGACTCTGGGATCGAACCTGGGACAGTCGTGCAGCAGCAGCAACAAACTTGCCAGTCAAAATCTTATGATGACACTACAAGCATCTTATGTTAGACATATTAGGTTTATCTCTAAGACATTACATACAGATGCCATAAAACAAATGAACGTCGCCATTCACGAAACAAAAATAAATTACGAATTAATCAAAGTAGTTTTAATTTTACAAAAGCATGAATTATTTATTTATTTATTTAACAATTTTGTACTCATAAAACAATAAATAGAAAAATAAATTGAGTGTAATAAACAGACAACAGAAATTTACCATCGTATTATCATCATTATTAAATACCGATTATTTTTTTCTTCATTATTAATTCCAACACCGAAGATTATAATCATTATAATTCCAAAATGGATTTTTAATTGCTTTGTATAACAATTACAACAACATTAAAAACTAGCGTACTAAAACACTAGAACTTGCCATCTAATTTAAAGAAAATAATGAAGACGGTTTAATTAATATATAATAAATGAATGGTGATTATTAAAATTATTAAAATGCTAGACTTCGTTTATTATAACATATACCGTGAATCAGTTTTGTCTATAATTATAATAATAATTAAATAATGACGTCCATAATATCTAATCTATATTCCATTCAAAATCAAAGCCGCTTAAAGCCATCCCGATTCGATACAGTAGGTGATCGTATCTCAATTATTAATGAGGCATCATCGACCGTCCTATCTGGAGACGAGCGATGTGCGGGAGACATCTTAGGGAGCATTAATAATCCAGGAATAGGCTTTATCGTTTGTGTGGAGAGACGCGGAATATTGGCGGGATTGTTGTAGGCCACCTGTTCACGGACGATTTGTATACAACAAAGTTTAACAACGTAACATCACGCGCACACAT